>ML685804.1:595670-683966 GCA_007922175.1 Pelusios castaneus
CTGCATCTTCTCATCCGACCCAGCTGTTGCTGCCTCCCACTGCCTGCGGGTGGTGGTGTGGGCCAAGGATGGGCCAGCTTGCTTCATGCTACAAGGCGCTCCTGGTGCCTGGGAATCCAGAAGCAGTAATGAACCCACTGTACTGTCACAGGGGGAGGAGGGGGACACCCCCTTTGGCAGGGTCAGCACCTGAGCAGGTAGAGAGAAAGCTCGCTGGAGGCTCAGGTCAAGCAACCTCCCCTCCGCCCCATTTATTTTGAAGGGTTTCTGTTCAACCCCATAGCCAATACAAATATGACACTCCGTGCATTCCTTTCTTGCAGCCTAAGACTTCAGGCTCTTAACAGCCAGATCAGCAGGGCCGTCTTAAAGGGGGGGTGAGGCCCGGGGCAAATCACAATGTCTGACTCACTCCTGGCACTGGCAGGCCAGAACCCCATCTCCCAGGCCCCAAGCAGCACAGCAGCCGCCCTGGCCCCACCTTTCCCCCCATCCCTCTCACATGTGGTCCCAGTGCCCAGGCCAGGGGCCACGCCTGCCTCTATGATTGTGGCAGCCACCTCCTCTCCTGGCCCTCCCCCTCTCCAGAATAGGCCCCGCTGGCATCCCCTTTTAGGCTCCCTCCTACCCCGCTTGGTATGCCGCTGGCAGGGCCCCCCAAAGCATGTGGCCCAGGGCAGTTGCCCCGATCTGCTGTCCCCGAGGGACAGCTCTGATGATCAGGCCAGTTCCTCTGTCTCTCGCCATCCTGGCTTTTGCTTATTTAACCTCCTCCTTTTCCCCCTCTCCTTACCCCACCACAGGAGAGCACCGCCCTTTTACCATTCTGAGCATTGCTGCCCCCTCTGGCTCCAGCTCAGGGCAGGCTGGCCTCTGCCAGCGTTTATCCCCAAGCATGTTATTTTCCTGGTAGGCTCAGCAGGGCCTCTGGCCAGCAGCAGCCATTGTCGGGGTGTGTCCATACAGTGACTCCACTATATGCTGCAGACCAAGCTGCGGCCATTGCACCTGTGCGAGTCAGGCACGCCACACATTGATAAGGGAGAGCAAGAGAACAGCATACCGTCTACCTGCCCTGTGCAGGCTCTGCCATTTTATTTTTCTAAGGCTGGATAGTCATCTAGCTCAGTCCAGTGCATATGCACCCCAGACAGGCATCAGGGAGGAAGACCGCCCCTTTTTGAGAACAGCACTGCAACCCGCTTGGGCTCTTGTGTGCTAAAAATGTTGGAGGGTGGTTAATATTTTGCTTCCCTTTGACCTTGGGCTCATGAAAACTGCGCTGAGAAAGAGTGGAGCCAGGGGTGTTACAATCAGTGAGCAGTTCTTCCCAGGACAGCTTTAGCACTTCTAATGCATCTCAGCTGCAGAAACCCTGCTAGTCCAGTCCTGGGCCCGGACAGCCATTTCTGCCAACGTCCCTTTGTCCTGACCTTCAGCTCTTTCTGCTTGCCCAGCTCTGAGCTTTCCTGAACAGAGATGTCTACCTAGGATGGACTTGCTCATCCACCCGACACTACTATCCAAGCCCTGTCATAAAGCCTTATCCCTACAAAGAGCATAATTCCTCTTGGGACTGGGCCTAGCTTGAGGCTACTAAACTTATTTAGTCTTGAGACCTAATCAAAATTTGATCTCACATCTCCGGAGGTGAATTCCTAGCACTGTGGCACCAGGATCTTGCGAATGGCTGCCGGACATGTGAAAAAGAGTGTATATTTATGAATGGGGACAAGGTTGGTAAGACAGGGATGTGAGCCACGTGGTGCTATCACACCTGATAGTGATTTGTTGATCCCTGTGGGATGGGCCATCAGTTACACCGGGCTGTAGCTTGGATTCCTAGAGGCAGCCTTGTGTGCTAGTGAACCTAACAAGAGAGTCTGAGTGGTGCCAATGACATCTGGTTGGCTTTTCAAGTGGAGGCAGATGGTGCAAGTCAGAAATGTCCTTCAGCTAGACTGTAGATAGGTGTCTGGCTGGGGCTGGGATATACCAAGGAGAGGCAGGAATCTTAGTGATTTCTTGATAAAAAAGCTTCGAGAATATTCTTTCTTCCCAAAAGAGATGGACTTAGAACAAAGTGCAATGGTTCCTAGCAGCTAGAGTATGTTACACAGCTAGGTAAATATTTACTGTGTTAGGACTGAATTCGCCTCTCCGATAGTCAGACACAGTATCTGCTAATTGGTTGAGGCAAGGTAGGTGAGATCATTTCTTATTGCACCAACCTCTGGTCCTGAGAGAGATGAGCTGTGGAGATAGACTTTCCTTATTGGTGGGCAGGGGGAGGACATGTGAAATTCAAGCTGTTCAGTGGGTCAGCACAAAGCATTCTTTAGTCCCATTGAATGGCTTTCAGGATTTAAGTTTTTCCCAGGCCTTTGGCAATTAGATTGCATTTAGGCATCTGAGAGCAACGTCTGGCCCAAGCAACATGCCAAAATGCTAAATATTTTGCAAGCTTATTCCAATAGAAACTCATGATCCACAACTGTCAGAACGGTGACTGGCAAGGAATGCCACTCCTTTGTTACCTTGTAACTGTGAATGGCATCGGGCCTGGTCACAGCCACTTGCCTTAGGTGTCTAATGTTGAAGCTAGGTATTTCTAATAGTCAGCCGTACAGAAGTGATCATATCTATTCGTCCAAGGCAAAACTGGCCTCAGAATATCATGATTGTCAGCATGGCAGCGTCTGTTTGTTTTTTTTAATTGTTATTCCAGCTGACATTCTCTGAAGTCTTCTGTAGTGATTTGCTTCTCATTGTAATTAGCTGCCCTGATGAGAATTTCCTCTCTCTTTCACACGTTAAAGTCAGGCACTCCACTGATAAATGGCTCTGTAAATATGACACCATGAGGTGTCTGTCTTAATTTCATGTCAAATCAGAGCTGTAGGAGTTTCACCGAAAAAAGTTTATATCAATATATGCAGAGGGAGAGGTTTCTGAGCAACGTGTGTGTTATCTAGAGCAGTGGTTCTCAGCCAGTGTGTTGGGACACTTTACTGTGTTGCCACACAGCAGTGAGTGTTTCGCAGAGAGCCCGGGAGACGGCTAGATTTGGCCTGGGGTGGGCGGGCTGGTGTGTCCTGTAGGATCACAATACACCACCAAGTATGTCACGACCCACAAAAGGTTGAGAGCCACTGATCTAGAGCATGTGCATTCATTCCGCTGCCTTCAAGGTCTGATTAGCCAATGGGCATTTGTTCTGAAATGTAAAATTTCAAACATTGCATTTTATGGGTTCCGTATTGTCACAGGATAGCTTGTGGGTGGAGCTTCTGTGGACAGTCCTCAAAGCTCCTCTACCATGAGCTGTTTGATAGTCTGCATTGCCATAGATCTAGTTAGCTTGTGAATTGAGTAGAGCTGGTCAGAATTTTTAGAACAAAAAGTGTTTATGTCAAATTGCCTCTCTCTTAGTTTTGAAAACAAAATTTTGTGGAAAATTGGCAATATACACTTTGGGGGGGCGGGGGGAGGGAAGCAAGGACTGCTTTTTAAAATTTTGGTAAAAAACTAAACATTTCAGTTATTTAATTTATCAACATTTCTTTATTTACTGAAAACCAGGTTTTTGGTAAAAAAAAGTTTTATAACCATTTCAGTAATATTTTCAGTATAAAACATTTTTGAAACACATTGTGAAAAAATGGAGAAAAAGGGTCTGCTTCCAATCTCTGGCAATGAAAAGAATGTTGTCTTTGTTCACAAAAATAAGTGTTCCTTTTGCAGGCTGCCCTGCAATTCAGAGACATTGAATGCTCCCTCAGCCATGGCCCTGCCTGGAGAACCCTCCAGTCCCTTTCTCTTCGGAGTCAGGAGTAGACAGTCATACCAGTGTGGTTAGCTTTGGAGTTTTCTGCTTCTTTGGCGCCTTATCATGGGAGGTGCTGAGCGCACACCCGTCTCTACAGTTCTGTTTCTGCTGCAGAACACTCAGCCCACCGGTTACCTGAAGGCATGGATTAAGCAATCCCTTTGCAGGTAAATCAATCAATCAATCAAGCTGTTAGTCTTTAAAAGTGCCACAAGACTCTTTGTTTTTTTGCAGGTTTGTTACTGTGTTGGACTAAATCCAATAACGTTTTCACACAGTAGTTACTGCAGGGGTTTTCTGTCTGTTAACCCTCCCTTGTGTGAAACCCCCTCTACCAACCCTTGACAGACTGGGAATCTGTTAATCTGATATGATGGAGAGATGCTACCTTGTATAGTGAACCAATACAACGGAGGTCAGCAAACTAAGACTCCTTCCAGGGAAATTGACCACTGACAGGGATTGCAGCAGATCAGGAGCAGATTTATTCTCACAGGATTTTAGCTAATAAAATTAGATGTTCTCCATAGGAAGGTTCCTCTCTCCATCCACCCTTCCATATTCCTTCCCGTTAAAACTTGATTTCCAGGTCTTTTCAGCAACAGGGAGAGTTGACCTGTCCTAGTGTGCATTTGCAAACACGGCATTCAGTTTTCTTTCTACAACCAAGGGGAGAATTCTGGATAAATTTCATGCAAGGGTAACATGTTCCTAGAAGTCGGAAAATGATTTGCAATGAATTATTTACTAGGGAAATCTAGCCCTTTATCCTTTTTGCAAATTCTTCAGTCTTCAGACATACTCCTGCCTGCAATTCTTTTGCTATCTTGAATCATCAGAATTTCTTTTGCAAACAAACTTTAGCCTATGGATTGCTCCCCATCTGCTTGTTATGAATATTTATGCCAGTAGGCCTGAGTGAATAACTGATTTTTTTTTGTTTTGTTTGGGAGCTGAACCAAAAAATATGATTTGGTTTCGTTTGAACCAGGACAGATTTTTTTCTGTTTCTTGCCAAAATGAAACAAAACAAAACAACCCCCCAAAAACCCAAAATGAAGGATTGAGCAAAACATTTTCGTTGACCCAAAATGATTTTTTTCCCGTTTTGTTTCAGGTTGTTTTTGGATGTTGCTCATCAAAATTTAGCTGGATTTTCCAACAAAATGCCATTACAAAATCAAAAGTCTAACTATCTTATTTTGAAAAGGCCATTTTGGCTTTTCTGGGAAATAAATCTCCCTGCCCCCAGCCAAAACAATTTGTGAATTTGGGAGTCTAGATGCCATGAAAGATGCATTTTTGAGCAAATGGACTGACTGAAAAAGTGTCCTTCAGCTCAACATGCCAGTATTTGTTCGTTATTCATGTTGCGTGATGAGTCACTAAGTCACGTGATGCTGTTTCTGGCCCCTGATTGGCCCCTGATATCCTATGCCTTTAAGCCAAAGGACCACATTAGCAGGGAGAGAGCATGAGCACTCACTGAGACCAAGATGAACAGGCCTAGAGAATATTAAAGCATTTCACAAGCTTGTCCTTCCCACTCATGCACAACGAGAAATGTATTATGTAGGACGAGGCAGGCCTAGCCTGGTAGAGAGAGAAAAGCCAGACTTCTTGGTTGTTTAGCAATTTCCTTTTGTTTCATTGATCCATGTATGTATGAGTGCCATTTGCCAAGGGGACAGCCACTGTTCTCTGCCGATAGTTGCCTCAAAGCCAGGGTTCTAAATAGAGGGTTAGGGACTGACTGTGTTCTCCATCCCAAAAAGACGAGACTGCTAGGTCAGCTGTAGGTCAGCTATCATTAAGACCAACTTTTTAAAGCTTAATTCTCACCTTCCTCCAAGTGTTTTGATTTAGTTTACCTTTAAAAATGCAGGTAGAAAGCTCTTTTGAGGCCAATGGAAAGTCAATGGGACTTGGACTTCCGAGTTTCCCATGTTCTAGGTGAATGCCCTGACCATGGGGCTGAAGCTTAGAAGGGAGGTGACACTCTTGTGTGAATCACGTGTTTCATTTCTTTCAAAACGTCTAAAAATCTGAACACAATTTTTTCAGATCAAAACAAAATGTTTAGTTTTGAGACTCATTACTTTTTGAGTCACTGAAAAAATCCATAAACTATAGTTTGTGATTTGGCCAGGAACACAACTTTTTTAGATTTTTTTTTTTTTTTTTAGGAATTGCCAGAGAACTGAAAAATAGACCATCTGCCTAGCTCTACATCTGACAAACCAGCTCTTAGTCACGAGGATCCCACCTCAGCAAAGCACTTTCATTCGTGCTTGACGTCAAGCAGATGTTTAACTCCATCACTCTACGGCAAAGCACTTAAGCACGTGTTTAAATCAAGCAAATAGTAGCAATAAAACTGAAAGCTATTCGTGAAGATTGCTTCCAATACCTGAAATCAGATCAGTGTATCCGGACTTATTGCCTCTTCTTTAACTACAAAGCATAAAGGTTTTTCACTCTCTGCTTTGTTCCTTGGAAGCTACCCTCAAGCAACTTGCAACCATCTGAGACCAGGAGGCACTTTCCCTTCTGCACCAGCTTTCCAGGCTTAGATATTTTTCACCATACAACAAACCCTCTAGGAATTTTTTTAAAACAAAGGAGTAGTTTGATTCTTCAAAATCTGTGCAGGTGGTGGTGTGGTTGGGAAGTGGGGGGAGTGGGAGGGAGAGGAATGGAGGTTTGACCTATAAAGAATACTCTCTTCCAAGAACAGGAAATAAATAATGCCTTTAGGCTTTGCTGAAGCATTTGTTCTGAGGTAACCACTTTCCTTTTGATGTTTCACCTACAGTGCTGGCACCACCTTTTGTGAATGTGAGATTCAGCTAGCCTGGAAGGCAGAAAAAGACAGGTAGGAAGAGAATGAGAACCAGGCTGAAATCCAGCCTTGGCCCTGTTTCATCATCAGGGTGAATTTGCTTTTAGTTCTCCCTGATACAATAGATTTTTAGCGCTTGTGAATTGTTTGCCCTGTACAGCCACTTGGAAAGTCATATGTTAGTTTACCCTCCCTTCTGGCTCAGTCTGATGCAGCTAACAAATGGAGTCAAAGCCACAGGGACCAATCCACATCTTAACTGTAAAACAAAATAAGTCACCACTGCCATGGGTCTGACTTAGTCTGACACCAAACACTGATAACAAAAAGGTAGCTATGCCCTGCACACCTGTTCTCATTGGTCATTCTTCATCATCATTATGTCTTTAAGTGCTGTGTGTCATGAGGTGCAGCGGTGTGGACAAACGACCACTCTCTGGTGAGGTGATGGACACAGATAAGATTCGGAGGTGCGTGATGCCCCTGAAAGGCCAGCTGAGCTTTCAGCACTGCCCTATTTTTTTTAATGCCTCAGCTATTTTTAGATCATGAGCGACAAATATAGTTAATGCATTCTGTACTGACGTCAAACCTGAAGCCAGTGGGTAGCTGGAATGGCTTACGTTTTATTTAATCATCTTGATAAGCAATTTTTTTCCTCCCTTCCTTTTTAGCTAGGAAAAAAAGGGATCTAAAATGTCTGTAATAGCCAGAACAGTGCAGCAGCATCCATGTGGAAGTTGATTTCTTTTTTTTTTTTAACTTGTCTACATCAGGGACTGGATTCTGGCACCTTGTACAGTCATTTATCTCAGGCAAAGTGGGTGTCAAATGCTGCTGTTCTGGTTGGTAGAGTTTGCGATGGGACTCGCTGGTTGGTGTGTGTTAGGCATAGACTGGGCAAATAACTCATCTTTTGATCTGGTGGCAGATCTGAAAGATGATGATAAAAAAATTGGTTCCAGTTGAACCGAATCTGAAATGGTTTGGAACTTTGGGTGAAAAGAAGAAGTCTGTCCCAGGTGAACCTGGTTCTCCACTATTGCATAAACCATCCAGCCTTGACCACGGCGCTAGAGATGAGTGGGGGGATGGGAGAGGAGCAACGGCATCAATATCACCTCCTTCCTCTGCCAGTTTGATTACTGGTTACAACTATTGGTGTCAAACTGGCAAATATTTATTCACCATAAAATGCGGATTTGGTCAACCCAAAACTACTTGTCTAAAAAATGTCACCCAGCTCTAGTTATGTGTTCCCTCTGCCCTGCTCCCTCCCCAGGCCCACGTCATTGAATCATCGGGTTAAAAGGGTCTGCAAGAGACATTTAGTCTAACCCTTTGCCAAGATTCAGGAGTTGTCGTGACTCACCATCCAAGACAGATGGCGATCCAGCCTCCTTTGGACGGTATCTAGTGAAGGCACTTCCCCAGCCTCTCTATGCAGTCTATTCCATTGTCCTACTGTTAGGAAGTTTTTGAACAATAGTCTTTAACGTATGAGGAAGTTTTTCCTAAGATTTAATCTATATCTGCTATGCTGTAGTTTGAACCCATAGTCTCTTGTCCTGCCCTCTTTTTCTCCATCTTTTTATGGCTGCTTTCCAAATATCTGAAGACCCCTATTTCATCCCACATTTAATCTCTTCCAAACTGAACATACCTGAGCTTTGCTCATATGGCTTGCATTTCATCCCTTTGCTTCTATTTGTCACTTGCCTCTGGATGCTTTTCAGGTTCTCTACCTCCTTTCTATACATTGATGGCCAAAATTGGACACAGTTCTCCAGCTGAGACCCAACCAGCACCGAACAGAGTGGTAGTATCATGTGACTTGCTTGCTATGACTCTGTTAATGCAACCTAAATTGTAATTACTTTTTTTTTTGCAACAACATCCCATTGCTGATTCACGTTGAGATTGTTGATCCACCCCACAACTCCCAGATCTTTCTCAGTAATGCTGCTGTCAAGCCAGTTATCTCCTATTTTGCATTTATGCATCGGTTTTTCTTTCCTAAGTGTAGAACCTGATATATGTCTTTGTTGAATTTCATTTTGTTGTCTCTAGCCCAGTGCTCTAATTTATCAAGATCCCTTTGAATTTTAGCTCTATCCTCAAAAGTGTTGGCAACCACTGCTAGCTTTGTGTCATCTGCAAATTTAATCAGCATGTTCTCTATTGCTACATTCTGGTCATTAATAAAGATGCTAATGAACACCAGACCCAGAACAGATCCCCGTGAAACCCCCCTCAAGACCTTCCTCCAATCTGACATCATTCCATTAATAGTACTCTTTGTTTGCGCAAAACAAAGAAGGAATCCTGTGCCACTTTTAAAGACTAACACATTTATTTATCGCATGAGCTTTCATGGGAGAAAATCCCACTTTATTTGCAGTTGTTTAACCAATTATATATCCACTTACTGGTAGTTCCACCAAGTCTGCATGTTTTCTAGGTTATCTATCAATATCAGGAAATCTTGTGAGACTGTGTCAAAAGTCTCGCTGAAGTCCAGGTATATTACGTCCACCACATTCCCCCATCTACCAAACCAGTTACCTTGTCAAAGAAGGAAATCAGACTGGTTTGGCATGATTTGTTCTTGGTAAATCCATGCTGTCTGCTAATGATTACCCCTTTATCCTTTACATATTTGAAATGGAATGTTTTATACATTGCTCTAGTAGCTTCCCAGGTAATGAAGACAAGCTGACTCGTGAAGTGTTTCTCAGGTCCTTCTTTTCTCCTTTTTTAAAGATGGACATCACGTTAGCCATCTCCAGTCTTCTGGGATCTCCCTGTCATCCAGAAGTTTGCAAATATTGTTGCCAGTGGCTGAGATATCTTCTGCTAATTCCTTCAGTACCACTTTGTGAACAGCATTAGGCCCTGTTGATTTGAATTCATTCAAATTGGTCAGAAACTCCCTGATGCATTCTTTACTTATCCTGCTCTGCAGTCCTTCTACTTTATTTTCTATGGTAACTTTGCTAGTCGTCCGGTGATGTGTTATTTTTTTATGAGAAGGATGAAGTAAAGTAGGCATTGAGCTGCTCTGCCATCCTATCATCTTCCGTTACCAGCTCCCCTTCTCTATGGAGCAGCAGACCCACACCATCCTTGATCTTTCTTTTTTGTCTCTTGTATTTGAGATTTCACAGAGTATGTTACAGCCCTAGTTACAAAATGTGGCTCTTTAGCTCGAGCTGTAGGACCTTGCACATTATGCTTTGATTGTCCGTGGTGTGGCAGCCATGATGGCACCTGTCATATTTGCCAGCATAGCTACACAAGGGTTCACATCAGTCAAAAATAACCCCTGTGCAGGCAAGACCTATGGGACCAAAGTGACTAAGGCAGGAGCCGGTATTGCAATGCACCATGGTCCCCCTGAGATGGGAATTGGAGGTGTTTTGAAACTCCATGTTCAGAAATAATGGAGTGCTGAGAACGAAAAGCAAAGAGCAAATCCACAAAGGCCAGTTCCCCAAAGTCAGGGCTGGTTGAATCTGTTTGAAGCTCAGGCTGCAGAAGCTGTTTTCATTATTTATTTTAATAAGACACCAACATCTTTGACACTTTAGTGGGGAAGGGGCTGTAAACGGGAGCAGTGCAAAAGGCTGACCTCTTGTGGCTGGCGTTGTCACTGTCATCTTGGGTTGCTCCTCTTGCATGATGAGAAGATGGTGGGAGAGTCCCAAAGGGGTCGTTAGCTCGGTGAAGAAGGATGGTGTTTTGTGGATGTCCCGCAGGGGGGAGCCACAAGCTGAGAGACTTGTATGTGTGAGAAGTGATTCATCTCTGCCTGCCTGTGAATGGCTTATGTGTGGCCAGAGCTTGTTCAGGTTGCATGGGTTTATTTTGCCTGGATTTTCTTCCCCACCCCTGCTCTTTCCCCCTGCTCTCTGCAGTCTGTGGTCCCTGCTATTGGAGATCTCAGTCTAGTAAACATGTTATCCTCCCATGGGACCTCACTCTAATATTCATTCTTTCATCCTCTTGGGTAGTTCCACACCTTGTCTGTGACAAGGCAGGAAGACATTCTGGTATGGGAAGAATTGCCAGCTTCTCTGGGGCGGGGGAAGCCCTTGCAAAAGAGGCTAGATAAGGGGGCAGGGATGTGCTTTCCCCTCCCAGCTCACCAGATGCAGGCTGTGCTGCAGTATTTGGAGCACTGGATTTTTCTTTGTGTCGGTGAAGCCAGCCCTGAGGAAAGGTGCTGAACTGAACTTTAACTGGAGTGTTAGTGCATTGTGGCTCCTCCACCTGGTGTATCTGCTCCCTTGCCCTGACCAGGGGAGCTCTCCTGCCTTTCCCTCCCGACCTGACACTTCATCCTGCTACCCAGTGATCCACTTGCCGTTGCCACAGTTGTCTTCCTCTTCTGCTGCACTGTCCCCTTCCTAGCATCTTTTGCTATTTCACTATCATGCTCCTTGAGCTCCTGCTAAAAGACCTAACCCTGGCCTCCAGGTTTGCTACCCATCACCTCTGCTCTTCCCATTCCTCCCACCACCTGCCTGCCTGTCCCTTACCCACTCTCTGGGCTATGTCTTCCATCAATCTGCTATATAGAGACGGAATATAATCCCTGGCCTCCTTCAGATCCCTCCCTCCTCCATTCTCTCATCCTTCCCTTTCCTGAGCTGCCACCCAGTATTCTGGCCTCTTTGCCTCTCTGAAGATGTAAGCTCTTCAGGGCAGTGAATGAGCCTATACAAGTCCAGAGAGAGGTTATTATTTCCTATTCAGTTCTCTAGTTTGGCCTGTACTATGGAGGAAATCAGGTGGATGGCCATACTGATCCCTTCTCGTCTTAAACTTGATTAATCCAGAGGTGACAGTTTCCAGAGAGGTAGACATGTTAGTCTGTGTGCAGCAAAACATCTGATGAAGTGTGTTGAAGCCAACAAAAGCTTACGTCCAAAGAAATTTGTTAGTCTTTAAGATGCCGCAGGACTCTTGTTATTAATCCAGAGGGTTTTTAGATTATTGTGTACAGAGTATTATTGGTTTTGTACAATGTTTACCAGCACTAAGTGATTAAGACTCCTAAGTGCCTTTAGCTTTCTGCGTTCAGGTGCTTTGGAAAATGTGACCCTTCATTCCTACTGTGTCCTATAGGAGTTTTCCATACGAGCTAAGTTTTTGATAGATTACATTAGCTGTGTGTAGCCCTGCTCTGTCTCATTTAAAAAGCTTAAGCACTAATGAAATAAACCTCACAGCCATACCCTGAGGGTCAAGTGTCATTATTCCAGAGTTATAAACGGAGAAATGTTGGCAAATAACATTTATTTGCATACATAGCTCAATGGAAGAGCAAGTATTGAACCCCAGACTCCCGACTCCAACCCAGCTAGCTGATCGCTACATATCCTTACTAGATTTCCCATAGTTTGCTGATTAGCCAATCAGATTTCTCAATTCAAAACAACCACTTAACGTACATACTCCTTGGCAGACAACTGGAAAAAAAATAGGTTGAGGAAATATTTATTTTTTGTATCCAAGAATATTTTCTGAAGTAGTATTTATTGAAAGAAACGGTGTGCGACAGGAATAAGGATTTCCAATAATACAATCAGAGCGAGGGATGTAAAATTCAGCTTGCTTAATAGAGTGAGGCACTGGGAAACCTCATGCACGACCTCACTTTTCTTAACCAAGGATAAAAGTCTCTGCTCTCTAACAACGTTTGAACAGGTTGCCTTGGGAGAGCAGCGCATTCTTCACGCATATGTCTCTATGGGCGCTCCATTGTAGGAGGTGTGCACGCCGCTTTGCTCTCAACCAGAGATTTAAGTTGGCAGCGTCTGCAGATCCATGACTGTGCACTAGACAGTCTCGTGTCCGGAGCAGGGGTATTGAGCACGGAGCAGAACCACCACTGTTACTGTTCTTCCTGGACTGTCTGTGGCTTGAGACAGAGCAACTGTGTTTCTGCTGCTTCCTAGAAACTTCTTCTCTTGCTTTCATTTTGTTTTGCTGTATTTTAGCATTTGATTTGGGCAGAAGGTCGTGCTCTAGAGGGCCTGCTGTGCCATCTCCTGGGATTAATTTCCTTAGTTCCCTTTGTTTGGTGGCTGACTTCTGGAGTGTGCCAAAGGCTCCGTGATTCAAACCCTGCGAGCCTTCCCATAGGTTCGTTCCCTGGAGCAATGACTGAAGCTCATTATGGAGCTTTCCCTAGAGCCCACGGGGTCGAATTCCCTCTCCTCTGTCTGGCCTCACCATAGTGGTGAAGGGTACATCTACACTGCAACACAAAGGAAAACCACATTGGAGTGATGAGCCTGGGTTAACTGACGGGCTGAACGTAGCCATGTAGACTTTCTTCCTCAGGCTCTGAGAACATCTTCCCTTGCCAGGTTTCAGCGCTTGATCTCTAGCTTGAGCATGAATGTCTGCCCAGCATTTTTAGCCCTGTCGCACAAGCTCCAGGAGCCGAGTCAGTGGACCTGGGCTCTGAGGCTTGTTGAGCGAGGTTTATAGTTGTGTTTAGCAGTGAAGCTGCGACAGGGAGGAGACACTCTAAAGCTCTGGCTGCAGTACAGCATAGATCGGCCGACGCTACATCGCTCAGGGGTGTGAATGAGCTGTCAGCAGGGGAACTTCTCCTGCCCGCATAGCTGCTGCCGCTCATGGGGGCTGGAGTAATTAAGCTGACAGGAGAGCTCTTCCCCTGAAAGAAACCCCAGAAGAAGGGGTCAATCACCTCTGAGAGCTGACTCTCAGTAGACATCAGGTGCCACCGTGGCTCCAACAGATGAGCAGTACCACGTCAGAAGACGTTTGGCCCTGATAAGTCTGTCCATAAGCAGTGTCATGAGGTGCCATCACCACCACCATCAACAGAAACTTCTAGGCATCGAGAATAGACTAACACAAAGGGCTGGAAAGAGCCTAAGACACCGATACCAGTGTTGTTCCAGAGCCATACGGACTCCTGTCAGCAATCCTCCGCTTCCTTTCTGGTATTGTCCTCTTCAGTTCACATGCATTTGGCATGCAGAGATACCATTTGGATGGCCCCTCGGTATCAACCGTCTTTGACTCCAGCTTGGTTAACACCCCCTGCTAGAGCTTTGGTACCTCCCCCCCCCCCCCCCAGCTCTGACTATCATCTAGCATTGGGCTTCTGCACCCTCAATCCTCTATCGCAAGAGTCTGTTCATCTCCAAGGAACAGAGTGACCTTAAGAGGCTCTGAGAGAAGCTCCCCTCTGGTATCATTATATCCATTGGTTACCAACCCCTTTCAACTGACAGCAGGCACCAACCTTCTGGTACTGACCAGTCCTCCAGTTCTTCCAACACCTTCTTGGCCCTCTGTACTAGGCCTGGCAGCAATATGCAGGCCCCCCCCTTTTTGTTTCAGGGAGGGCACATCCGCTACTCTATACCCATTGAGGTGTACCTCGAGGAGGACTCACCAGAGCCCAGGGCCTCTGAACATGAATATATCTGCAGATCCTTCTCTTACCCATTGCAACAGGCCTGTCAGAATCCCTGGGCTTCTTATGGGAACCAGTCCTACAGGGTGTATGTCCAAAAGATGCCAAGTTTGAAATACTTGCTGGTGCTGCAAGATCAGCCTCCAGCACCACACATGTATCTGGCATCAGGGAATATTCAGGAGAAGCAACAGCTACCAGTGGAGGAACATCTGCATCGCACACATCCTCCACTTCTTATGAGGAGGTGACGCCATCACCACCCTTCTATGTAACAATTTTAGGACCTTTCAGGACTTAATGAAGCAACTTGCAGAGTCCCTTCAAATCCCTTTGGATGTGATCCAGGAGTCTGAGCACTCCTTTGTGGGCATTCTGTGTCTCATTACCCCCATTACCTCCAGTAAGAGTGCCCCCATTAATGAAGCACTCTAGTTACCAGCCCATAATCCATGGCAGGTCCCTGCTGCTCTCACAGATTCCACCTTAGCCTGCTACAAAGTCGCTGGGGTGCATCCCCCCTGATGGAATGGTGGCCTGCTCCACCAGATCAGTCCAGTTCTATAGCTCTTCTTAAAGACATTCCCATGGTGGAAATTTGCAGGGCTTCTACCTGGTCCTCAGTTCACATGTTGGAGAACATTGCGCTTTCCTACCTGCATCAGAGATAGACATAACTTTTGCTGTCCTCCGAATTATCTTGGATACACCAATTCAGCTCCTCCCTACATACTGAGTTATTGCTTGAAGTCTCCTGTGGTGGAGTAGACAGAGAGGTTTCTTATCTGTACAGTAATTTGAGTTCTTCATATGTTTTGCCCCTATGGGTGCTCCACCTCCCAGCTTTCTTCCTGTTGGCCGATGAATCTTCTAGGTACTGTAATTGAGAAGAAGCTGGCGTGGCAGGGGGTTTTCTTTTCCCCTATATATTCTTGCACTGGAGCCCTGTAGAGGGGCAGTTTCCCCACTTCAGTGTGCAAGGGCTTTAAAGCCCTGCAGAAGGTGGGCAGCCAATGGGAACTGGAGGCTGCAGAGCCAGTCGGGACTTAGGAGCCAGTATATACAGGGGCTGCAGCCTGATCTGCGAGGAGAAAGAAGGCTGTTAGCTTGCCTGCAAGGGGCAGAACCAAGGACAGCTCCCTGTGGCCTGCCAGAGGTTGACTGGCACACAGACCTGAAACAAAGGGAGAAAAAGTACCTGGGAGGTAGCGAGGACATGGCCCAGGAGACCTGTTGTGCTGTGTTGGGGGTTGAGGTGGTGCGGAGGAGTGGCTCTTAAGGTCTCTGGGCAGAGGCCTGGAGAAGTGGGTGGGGCCCGGGTCCTTCCCTGCCTCCCCCAGACCACCAGTGATTGGAGACAGGACTACTGGCGGCCACTGATTCTTAGTGGGCCGGCCGTGACTAGATCCTACCCTGGAAGGGGGGAATTGAGATGGGACTTGGCTGGAGGGCTGAGGTCCAGCAACAGAGATGGATCACAGGCCACCAGATGAGAAAGCCACTTGAGCAATTCTGCAGACCATCACCAGGAGGCACCTGTCTGGTAGGCACGTGCAAGCAAATGTCTACAAGCACCAAGTTGTGTATTGCTTATTGTGGACCCATGGACACTGCTAATGAACATCTCTGGTCAAGAGTGCAGAGGTGCACACTCATCTTATGGCAGAACACTCCTAGGGACCAAACATCTCAAATTGCTCAAGCTGCTGTATACTAGTTAGCTATCCTTCTAGTGACCCCTTCTTGGCTCCCAGTTCTATGCACTCCTGGATTTTAATCTCAAGTCTGACACTTAAAACCTCTGTTTCCACGGATAAATCACTGTACTTCTTCCTCTTGTCTGAGAAATGGGGTTAATAATACTTAGCGCTTAGGGCTGAACTGATTGATTGTAAAGTGCTCTGTAGCTGACAAGTGCTAAAGGGTTAGTTTCATCCTGTTAAGAAAACCCACCAGTCTGAAATCTTGACACTACATGGTTAAAACAAAAAGCTAATGCTGATGGAGGACTGTCTCCCTTGGGATCCGTAGAACTGTGGTGAATTGTTCTTTCCCATGGAAGAAGGAAGTCTTAGCCAGTCTGAAACTTTTGACTGAGCTGAAGGTATGAGAATACTATTATACATGATATAACTATATTAATCAAGGCAACAGCAGTGTCTCAGGGCCAAGATCATTACTGGGGGCTCATGCTATCCTAGCACTGGTCAGACCGGTCATTAAGAATTACTGATGGCCCTAGGTTATTTTGGGTTGCCTCAGCTGGTTCAGGTTCACAGAGTAACAGTGCGAGAGTGAATGTCTATTTCCTAACCTGTCTTTGCCACTTAATTCCCCATCTCAGCCGAATGCCAGCACATACTTCATGGCAATTCCTCCAGATTTCTCCTCCCTACATCCCTGATGGACTTGGGACAAAGCCCTTTTGCACTGTCTATCCATCAACAGTTAAGTTAAGTTGCTCCTGCCCCGGCTCACTTTGGGAGACTCCTCAGAGGGGACCTTCCAGCTATTCTCCACTCCTGGGCTTTGCAAAGAAAACGGGGGGGGGGGGGGGCAGGAGGAAAGAACCTGCCAGTTTCCCCCACTTGGATTCCAACTGCAGAAGTGGGCTCCCCTGCAACAGCTTGTAGGAAGGATTCCAGGGAGAGAAGGGGGGAAAGCGTCAATTCCCGTGGGGTGTGAGAAGTGAATTTCCTGTGTCTGTTGTTGCTCTGTGTCCTTGGGAACTGGGGAATGCGGGGGCTGCGTGTGAGGTTCCTGATCACCCAGCTTGACAGGGTTACAAACAGGCATGCTGAGTTTAGCATTTGCTGCACCTCTAAGGGGAAGGCGGCCCCACTTTCCTGATGCTCTTTTCATCTGCTTTGGTGCTCCAGTGTAAAGCAGAGACTTGCTGCACTTACACCCCTTCATTATTTCCCAAACAAGGACCTTATTTATTATTTAGGGAGAGATGTCTGTAAAACCGACTCATAGGCCATAGCTGCACAGTCTGCCTGCTCACCACTGTCCAAAGTGCTTTCTCTCTCCCCCCTTTTCCCTCTGCTATCATCTCTGTGCAGCTCACTCTGACTTCTCCCTAGCTGCATTCTCCGAGTAAGAACATTCTTTCTCCACAACAGGAAAAACAAGCAGCTTTCTCAATGGAAAGGTCTTTTTGTGCCATGATATGGTTTTTCGTTTTCGCTTCACAGAAAGAAACTTTTGTGCTCTCTGCATTTTGAAAGTGATAGGCAGGGCTTTGAATCTTCAAGGGCCTGGCTGTGTTTCACAAAGAGTAAACAGTTGCACAGGAAGCGAACCCAGAGAGGAACGCCTCTCTATTTATACCTAAAGCAGTGAAGATCAGACTATGGACTTTTATCCCCACTTGGTTCAATCTACAGGGCAAGAGTTTCCAATTTCTAGTCCATTTATTCTATACACCATATACTTATTTTCTCCTTCTCCCATTCATGCAACAACTTTGCATGTCACACATAAAAGCTATGGTCAATTTTTCACTGTTCACAGCAGGAATCAATCCCAGCCTCCCCTGAGCTATACTTGGACCGCAAGCACTATAGGACAGGGACAGACCGTATTCTTATATTTGTGTCTAGATCCTAGTACAAGGGGGCCCTGATCCTTTAAGGCACTACTGCAATACACACACATATGTTCCCACCCACTAGAAAGTAGGAAAAGGGAATGGGGCAAACTCACACCTTTGCAACCCCACGGAGGCACAGGAAAATAGATTGTTTTCGGTGGGACCCCCTCAAAAAAGATGAGGCTTTTGCTATGCTGTGGCTGCTAATCGAGTTACGTGAGCAACTCTGTAAGTATGCCATGAAGTTGACACCTCCAGTTCCTCTGCAGACACCCCCTGCTATGATATTTATAGAGTGCCTGGGAGTGGGTGGTGTGATTTGTTATTTTTTTTAACTTTCATTCATGAGGGATGATGCTGCACCTCCCACTCATGAGTAATACAGCCATCCCTAGCTGCTGCAAACAGAAAAGCTCAGATTCACGCACTGGAGCCCCCACTCGCCTGTTCTCTGAAAGGAGCACGGACAAGAGCATGTTTCCCCACACCAGCCGGCCAGCCCTCAGGCTGTTGTAATGAGCTGCGGGTTTTGCCCTTTTTCCTTGGATCTGATTCAGCTCCCCTCCCGCTCTCCTGCAGCCTGCCTCCTCTCTTCCACAGGCCCTCGGCCACCCCCTCTGCAGCCTGTGATCGAGGCTTTCTAAAATGGCCAGGGATTTTGTGTGCCCCCTTTGAGAGGCTTCAAAACGGGCTGACTTCCCTCTGAAAATGAGGTCCCTTTGTGGTGTCCCCAAATCCCTAGTTACTTTTGAAAGTCTTCATGTAATTCCCCCATCAGCAGCTCCCCAGGTGTACCCAGCCCTGGCCCACCTGTTGTCTCCCCACTGGTGCTGTCTTAGCACCCTCCTTCTCACAACAAGCCCCGACTCCATTCCTTGCCCCTAGGATTTGAAAAGGCTACCCCCTATTTCCGCTGGCTACCCCCTATTTCTCTCCTTCCAGCATCTTCTCCTGAAGAAAATGCCGTGGTTTCTTAAACCCACCCGTCTGGCTTTTCCTGCGAGTTCTCCTTCACCAGCCCACACTGCCTGTGTCTGAGCCAAGAGCTGAGCTGTGTGACATTCTGCCAGTCCCAGAGGGAACTGCTGTGCTGTTCGCAGGTTTTCCCCAGGCTGGGCAGTTTGTGTTTCTTAGGGACCCTGTAAGCAGCTAAAAGAGACACAAGACCCAGAAAGCTCAGAATTACACGAAGTGGAAGAGAATTAAGGCTCTTCAGAGAAAGGTGCCAGACTGCTGCTGTCTGAATGCTTCTATCTAGCCACAGAACAGGTGCGGCATGGCTAGTGAACACTTCTATGCCAGCTAGCCTCGAGGGACCCGTCTCTGTTCAGGCCTCGTCCTCTCTCTTGGTGAGTGCCAGCAACGGAGTCACTTGTGGAAGTGACTTTCAGATCCATGGACACATGCCCACTGGACTGAGACCAATGACTTCTTTTGCATGAGCCACTAAGCTGATATTAGATGGTAATTTTCCTGAATCCTATTGCCTAGGACTGGAATCAACCTAACAAATTACAGACTAGGTGATAGGCTCCTGGTCTTGTTAGCAATCCCCTTGAGCTATCCTGTACCCTGATGGGGAAAATGCGGAAAGATCTCCATTTATAGAATACAGTGGTTTTGTGCTGAATTGCTCTTGACACAGAAAAAGACGATAAAATGTATAGCTGCGGTCAGGGCAGTTTAACACCAGGCAGTATTATTTTTGCCGAGCTCTTACTTAGGGAATGTGACTGTCAATACCATGAAATCCACTTAAACAAATGCCAAATGTGAGACACGAAATGCTTCTGGAGTGTAATTCCATGGCCATTTAACCAGCAGCTGAGTGCACTGAGCTGTCCTTCAAGAGGAGCGCGGAAGGACTGAGGGAATGTACTAAATGGGTATGGCTCTGTGCGCCAACTGGTTGAAATAAGAAAATTGATGGATATGTTAAATTGATAAATCCTTTAAATAAGCAAATCTGGTTGCAAGTCTTGTCCTTTTGGCCCATGAGATTACTTGTACAATGAATAAAGACAGCCCTAGACCCTAAAAAAAGAGGGCAGACATTTTAAAGAAAAACAATTAAGTAAAACTTCATGTGTGAGAGGCCGCTCTGCCTATGGCTCTCCAAGCCAGTTGCCTCTGCTGTCAATAAGTCAAATGAGGCCAAACAAGATGCTCTCAGAACAAAACTGATTTCTGGCTCTAGGAAACCTCAGCAGACTCCCTAGCAAATCTGTCCTGGAGACGGATGAATCTCAGTCTGGGAGCACTCTCACATTCGCCATGATACGTCTTAGGGAGATAGAGATGAGAAGAGCTAAGCTCTTTAAGAGCCTCCAGGGCTGGGTACAACTGGGGAGCTGCTGATGGGGGAATTACATGAAGACTTTTGAAAATTACTAGGGATTTGGGGACACAACAAAGGGACCTCATTTTCAGAGGAAAGTCAGCTCCCTTTGAAGCCTCTCAAAGGGGGCACACAAAATCCCTGGTCATTTTAGAAAGCCTTGATCACAGGCTGCAGAGGGGGTGGCCGAGGGCCTGTTGAAGAGAGGAGGCAGGCTGCAGGAGAGCGGGAGGGGAGCTGAATCAGGTTCAAGGAAAAAGGGCAAAACCCGCAGCTCATTACAACAGCCTGAGGTCTGGCCGGCTGGTGTGAGGGAACATGCTCTTGTCCGTGCTCCTTTCAGAGAACAGGCGAGTGTGGCTTCCGGGGTGTGAATATGAGCTTTTCTGTTTGCAGCAGCTAGGGAGTGTGACACCTCAAAAGCATTATCCATCATCTGCCTACTCGCCACAAGACTCTTCACATTTAGAGGGGGAACACTGGGCGGCTGGACTCCATCCCAAGAGAGTGGGAAAACAGAGTGGAGGTGGGACAAACAGAGCCAACCTGGAAAGGAGCAGAGAAAGATGAAGTGGTGGGGAAAGGAGGATGAGAGAGGGCTGTGGGAAATTACAGATGGTAACGGGGGAAGGCCTGATCAGAAAAGAATGACTTGGAGGAAGGAAAGAATTTTTACTGAAAGGATAAAGTGAGGCAAGTCAGTAGTGGGTGTCACCTATACAAATAGCTACATCCAAATCACCGTCACAGAGATGTCCAGGGCTATGTCTACACTTGCAAGTTAGGTCAACTTAAAGAGGCTTAAGTCGACCTAACTTAGTCCCTGTCCACACCAGGCTTTCCTTAAGTTGACTTAATAACTACCGCCGTTTAGGTCGACTTAACAGGTAAGTCAATTTGTTAAGTTGACCTAAAACTGGTGTGGATGCCCTAGGTTGACTTAGTTCCCTACGTCGACCGAGGGCTGCGGACAAGGGAGCTATGGCTCCCTTCTCCCCGGGACCCGCGGCTCCCTGGTAGAAGAGAGTCGTGCTCCCTTCTTGCTGGGAAGCCACAGCTGCCCTCACCCTGGGACCTGTGTGGGTCCTGGCAAGAAGGCAGCCATGGGGGCTCCTTCAACCAGGGAGCCACAGGTCCCTTGTCCCCGGGATTCCCTGGGGGCTGGGAGCCACGGCTTCCCTTCGACTTCAGAGTTTAGTGTAGACTCTGTAAGTTGACTTAACAAGGTCGACTTTATGTTGACTTAACGAGGTCAACTTAGTTTTTTAAGTGTAGACATAGCCGAGGAGTAATTAGGCTGTGGAGACTGGGCCTTGCTGTGTCCCACTGAGCTGGTTCTATTAAGGCCCACTGAGAGTGCAGGGAAGCTTGCAGCTCACCCTCTGTGCCAGGGGTCAGCAACGCAGAAGATAAGAAGAGCCATTTAAAAAAAAATTCCTTCGATAACCAAGTGTTTTGAGAGCTGCAATGGGAGTAGCCTCCTCGTGGGGGGCGGGAGGAGCTGGGCCAGCACACCTGCAGCAGGGTTCCTTGGCGGGCGGGAGGTGGGAGCCTGGAACTAGGAGAGGGCCCCCTGAAGGGTCCCCTGGTGGCGGGGGGAGCCTGGAGCCTGGCATAGTCTGCTCACAGAGTCCCCTGGTGGCGGAGGGAGGGGAGGCAGGGGGGAAACCAGAGCCACAAGGGGGCAGCCAAAGAGCCACGTGCGGCTCCGGAGCAGCGGGCTGCAGATCCCTGGCTCATGCCAAACTAGCCCTATTTTGTAGATTAACAGAGACATTCTTCTCTAAGGCCGTCAACTTGGCACCAGATTCACTATCAAAAGAGTAAAACAAACAAGGAGTCCTGTGGCACTTTTAAAGACTAAAAAATTTATTTATCACATGAGCTTTCGTGGGAGAAAATCCCACTTAGTCGGTGATTTTCTCCCACGAAAGCTTATGCGATAAATAAATTTGTTAGTCTTTAATAGTGCCACAGGACTCCTTCCAAAGGGGTAGCCATGTTAGCCTATTGTAGAAAGACAACAGAGTCCAGTGGCACTTTTAAAGACTAACAGATTTATATTCATGCGATGAATAAATCTGTTAGTCTTTAAAAGTGCCACTGGACTCTGTTGTCACAGGACTCCTTGTTTGTTTTGCTGAACTAGAGTAACATGGCTACCCCTTTGGAACTTATCAAAAGGGTGTGTGGGGGGGGGGGGGCATGTATGTGGAGAGAGAAAGAGATTTGCAAAGCACTGTGGTCTAGTGGTTAGAGCATTGGACTGGATCTTAGAAGACTTGCATTCTGTTCCTTGCTCTGCTGACGACCGTGGGTGAATAATTTCCTGCCCTGGTGCTTCCATTACTCCAGCTGTAAAATGGGGCTAATGATATCGGCCCCCATCCTTTATAATGTGCTTTGAGATCTATTGATGAGAAGAGCGAGGTGGTGATATTGTTAAAGCAGACTGAGCAAGATGTTGGCTATTGTAGTGCTGTGCTGAAATGGAGTAGTGATTCTGGCGATGTACAAACTCAATACGTTTTCTCTTCCTTTTCATTTCACAGTGGTGCTCAGGCACAATCTCGGCACGTCACCTATACCCTCCTCTAAGAGTTTGAAACTAAGCACCCTTGGGGCTCATCTACCCTTAAAACGCTACAGCGGCACATCAGTGAATACGTTACTTATGTTATTGGGGAGGGTGCTCTCCTGCTGATGTAGGGGCTCCACCTCCCTGAGGGGTGCTAATTAGGTCAATGGGATAAATCTCCGCTCTACCTACTTGTGTCTACAGTGTGAGTTAGATCCATTTCATTGCATCTCTCCAGGGGCTGGATTTTTCATACCCCTGATTCACGTAATTATAGGGACCTAATTTTCTAGTGCAGACCAGGCCTGACTGCCTGTGTCCTTCACCCTGCTGCAGGCTAGGAAGGAGTCACACCATAAAGCACTGTGCAGCGGTGCCCAAGGGAGCTCAGTTCATTGCTGCCTGTGGAGTCGTTTATGCCAATAGAAATGCCGGGTGGGAAATGTTATCCAGTCCAGACAATAGCAGTGTGCATTCCTTGTGCTCTGGTATGAATGAAGCCATAAGGTAATGATGCATTGGGCCTACCACTGGCTGCATTTGGTCTGCTAATCACAGCCAAATGGTATTGGCTGATATTTTGCGTACTAGATGTTTGGTTCGCTGTAAATGTTCACTAGCACAGGGCACGCCTGATGGTTCTGAGGAATTGCTCCACTGCATGCCCATACGGTGACTCGTCTCTGTCTCTTTCCAGTGTCTCAGGCCTCCAGTCAATCCCTTTTGCTAAGTTCCCCCTTCCAGGGCAGCCCACTCCATGTCCGTGGCCACCGCTAGCCCTGGCGCCACCCACTGGTGGTCTAGGGGGAGGTGAGATGGGACCCAGGCCCATCCGCTGCTCCAGGCCCTGACCACGCCTTGGCATTGCCTTAACCCCAAAGCTGTCTTTCAGGTCCACTGGGCCACATCCATGCCACCCCCAGGTACCTCTCACCCTTGTATCGGGGTTCTGGACGCTCTCCCACTGAGCCCTGTCAGTCCACATGGAGCTGTCCTTGCTCCTGCAGCCAGCAGACAACGTGTCCTCCCCTACCCCAGCACAGGAAGACTATTGAGAACTGTGGCTGCAGCCTCCTTTTATCCAGGGTTCCTGGGCCCTGATTGGCTCTGCAGCTGCCTGCTCTCATTGGCTGCTTCCTTTCCAAGGCTTTTAACCCCTTCTTTACTGGAGTGGGGGAACCAGTCCATTACATTTGCCCATACTGCTTGTAAAAAGCAGAACTGAGCTAGGAACCTGTTGAACCTCAGTTCTGACTTTGTCCAGCTAGTGAGGCTATAATGACAGCTGTCATTTGCCTGGTATCCCCACCCATCCTGGCTGTACATGGGAGAGGTGAGGAAACCCCACCCCTCTATTCCAGGGAGTAGGAGAAGAACTCCAGGGGGTTTGGGGGAGAACATTGTTCTGTCAGGTTAACCCCGCCCCGTGGCCTCCTTGGGAGAGAAGACCCCTTCCCCCAAGCCTTCCCTTTCCCAGATGTTGAGAGAGGGAGACGAGAGACAAGGTGGCAGAGAACTCTTTCAGGGCAGGGCAGACTGACTTGCAGAGGAGAGCTGCAGGGTGGCTGATGTCCACATTTGGGACCAAACGTTTCCTAAATAATATGATCTCCAAATGATCCACATGCAAGCATCAGTGCTGAGTCAGGCCTGTAAATTATCACTGTGTTGCCAGCTCTGGTGATTTTACCACAAGTCTCAGGATACTTTGGTCTTTTCTTAAAGCCCCAGCTCCTGGAATCCTGTCATTTAGTGAGACTTTTGGGTTTTTCTAAACTGTCAGTTTTTTTCCAGGTTCCATAGCTACAAGGCAAACGGGACTCCCAAAGGCTCAAAAAAAAAAAAGAAGACAATCTCCCCCCCCCAATATTTTCTTCTAAAAATCTCGTGACTTTGTGAGCATCCATCTCTTGAGTCTTGAACACCTGGTATTGGTGATAGAGTTGCTGCAACTCCAGCTCCCAACTTTACTTTTGATGTCATTTCTTTAATTAAAGAAATTAAATGAGATGTATTTCTGCCTGGAAATGCCGGGCCAAGCTCTCTATTAATAATGCTCCAGTTTAGTATTGGAAATCCAATGCCATAAAACCATGATGAGAAAGTCACCCGTAAAGAGAACAGCAATCATTAACGCCACCTTGTGCATTGCATCCTCCAATATTTCTTTTTCAGACTCTTTTCTAATTTCTAGTAATTGAGCTCAATGAGACGGCTTGGAACTGATTTCACCATATAGTTTTCTTTACATCTATTTTTGATTTCTGGCCTGTCTCCAGCTTATTTGATGGTACATTTTATTTTAGCTTCTTAATTTGCTCTTAGAGTTGTCAACAACATGGGGCCCCCCTGCTGTGGTTTCTTTTTCCTTTTCTTAAATAGAGCAAATATATTTTTCTTGGAAAGTTAACCCCTTGGCTGCTGCTACCCTTTCGGACACATTCAGGTAGAGAGCATTGGCTGTACAGGTAGCATGCCAACTACCTTCAGCAACACACACCTGCTGGGCTATTGAGTGTTCGAGGAAATATTCAGGAAGAGATGAGGCTCTTGCTGTGAAGATGAATATACTAGGCACATCCTCAGATTCCTTTAATTCTAGTGGCACGGTAATAAAATTGACAGCTGCACAACGGTTGCAGCAGAGGACCATCTGCAAAGGGACTGGTGTCTCTTTCCCTTCCAGGGAAAGACAATATGTTTAGAGGCAGGATTGTGAGGTTGCAAACATCCCGCACGCATGCATATTGTTCCGCTGATCAATCAAGGGGCCAGGGTAAATCAGCTCCATTGACTTCTGGGACGTTTCATCCATTTACACCCGTTGGGGACCTGGCCCTGTCCGCACGGCCCAGTCTCCATGGCTTTCTTGTGTAGTTAGTCATTGTAAAACACAACATCCTTGTTTCATTGCTATCCAATCACAAAAGCGGGGATTGTGATAGAACAGCACTAGGCAAAACGAGGTGCCAGCAGAACCTTCCTTGGTGACTTCCTTGTCCCTTTTAACTCTCCACAGTGTAGGGAGATGCCATCTTAGAGGCACTTTCACCCACAGAGCTTTTCTTGTGCTAGCCCTTGAAATTTGGCAGCATCCATCACTGCAGCCTTGTAGAAGCCATTTTGCAAGTTTCCTGTTTCACCTTCTCCCCGCCAGTTGTTGTGCTTTGATGCCCTCCTTGTTGCTGAGGAGTCATTCTGTTCTCTCAGGAACTGCTCTCATGCCCTGGCTTCTGTGTGCACCACAGCCCCTCTTTGGGGTGTAACTGGTCAGCCTACAAAAGTAATCAATTCTGAGCCGCCTTTTTAGCTCCCTAGTAGAGGCCTGTGGGCAGTCGGGCGCGGAGGAGGGGGGCTGAGGTGGGCTAGACAGAAAACTGGGGTGAGGGGATTACACTGTTCATCTTCTGGGCACACGCCACCCTTACTTCGGCCCTTCTGTGTGGCTGCTGATGGTGGGGCTCTGTTTGGTGTCCGTCCGAGTAGCCACCGCTCTTCAGCTCCCAAAGTCGGAGCGCCGCTACCAGCCACGGGGAAGTAAGAATGTGATACCAGGCTATGCCACCCTACTTGTGTGTAAAGGTTGACTTTTGCCATGGGAGGGTAGCTGCTCATAGCTTCTCTAGCGGTGCCTCTGCCTGTGGGCTGTCTGAGCGAGAGGTCATGCGATTACTTCCCGCTGCCTTGTGTGTGCTGTTGTCTGATGGAACATAGCACCTTTCTGTGGAAAGAAAGCATGTTTGTTGCCTGTTGCTCAAATGCCGATCTACTTGCTTTGACTGAATCATCACCCACATGCACATTATCACTGTTTCTTTATTGAGTTACTGAGTTAACCAGCTAGTGTCCCTACCCAGTAGGAAAGGGGGAAAGACTTATTTAAACTTGTTTACAGCTGAAATCATTTAGCTTCCATGGGTGCAAAACACATATCTTGGGCAATGAGTACCTCCAGAACTATCCAGTGGGACTGGCACATCCCCTTTGGAGGTGACTGTGTAGTATTGACTGTGCAGCACTGTGAAGAGGATACACTGGATACAGTACAGACAAAAAAGAAAGTCCCTGCCCCAGACAGCATACAGTCCTGGTGTCAGGTGGACAATAGAGAGAAGAGTGCGGGAGGTAACAACATGAACAGAGTCTAGCAGCAGAATACAGTCCTCCCTCCAGAAGTTGCTGTGGCTAAGGAAAGGTTCCAGCTTGGCTCCCAGTGCAACTCCTATTGAAATAAAGAGGGGAACACTCATCTTACAATTGCTATCCAGTTACTTGCCAAATGAGGTTTCTTTGGGTCTGGAACACAGACATCTGCAGAGGACACAGACCATAGTGCACGTGTAGCTTTAATTAAATAGGATGTCAAACCCGATAGTCTTGGAAAACGCCTATATGGTGACAGTTGCCATCTTTAAGTCTGTGGTGGTCAGCTGCGTGTGGCACTGAGGACTGGGCCCTGAGTTCCCTCCCTCAAGGAAAAAGAAGGAGGAGAATGACAGGCAGAAGTTGGGATGCAGAGTCACCATAGAAATTGCTCTTATCTGCTCCACAAAAAGAGACTGATGTAGAAGATGAAAGAAGCAGAAGCAAAGGGGGAAAGACCTAACAAAAACAGCTGGCACTTGGTGATATAGCCCTCTGAGTCCATCAGATCTCATGAGCCGACCTGGCATGAGCTGGGTCAGTTGTGGGATGGGAGTAGAGGATGGGCTGGATTATTATGGGGACATCCAGCGCAGTGGAGGAAGGTGTTTGAGATCCAGAAGGTGGTGCCCCTTTCTCCTAGTCATGACCAGCTCTCAGCATGCTGTGCTGATGATGTGGGTACTTGTTGGATGAGATGTGACAGTGAAGCTTGATCCATCTTGCCTTTCAGATATGTGCAAGCTTCTGGGAGACTGGAGTGCTCCTACACACCCCTCCAAAATCTCTGTTTTACTGGGTGGAGTTGGAAGCATTTGCTTAAGGAATTGGGAGGGTCCCTTAGTGCTCGTACTGTATCCTGCCCCTCAGGTAGGATTAGTGAGCGAGAGGATGTTTATGGATTTTTGATCCTCTGGCCCAGTGGGTCTTTTAGCTGATAATATATAAGGTCTTTCATCAGCAGCCTTCTTCTGTCCCCTTTCTTGCTGCTGCCATGATGGGTCTTCTTGAAAGATGAGCAAGAACTGCAGGAGTTCATGAGATGACAGGAGGTAAAGAGCAAATTTCTTCAGCTAGAAAGAAGAAATGAGTGGTAGCCTGGAAAATAAGGTCATGGGGAAACAATAATAAAGTATATAAAGACAAATTAGCCCCATATTAGTCCATAACCCACTTTGACCTTCGTTGGTCCATAACTCAACTTGAGCTTTGTTAAGTGGTTCATCAACATTTAGGGGTTTAGGTTTTCTAGTGCTGTTCATTTTAATACAAACAGTGCTGTTTCTGATAATTGAGTTAGCGTGATCCTGGTTTCTTCCATTCTTAATTATATCCATCTCTGTATTTGGCTAGTGGGATTAGTGGTCAACTCCATTATCTCATCAGTACTCATAATGCTGTGTGGGTGTGTTCCTGGCATAATGCTGTGTGGGTGTGTCCCTGATATGATGCCGTGTGGGTTTGTCCCTGGTATGATGCCATGTGGGTGTGTCCCTGGCATGATGCCATGTGGGCGTGTCCCTAGTATGATGCCATGTGGGCGTGTCCCTAGTATGATGCCATGTGGGTGTGTTCTTTCTCCCAGGTTAAAAGGGTGGATGGCTTTGCAGTTGCAGAAGAAGACTGGGCACCTGTAGCTTTGGGTTCTGTTGGGTGGCACAGAGTCACTGGGGGTAAAATAGGGCACATATCTTTATAGCTCTAATATGCTTCACTTTCCCCATCTGCAAAATGGAGATAATGAAACCAGGGACAAAGCTGGGAGGGGAGAACAGGAGACTGAGGTTTAAATTAATTTATTATTGAAAATCACCTTGAGTTCCTCTGACAGAAGGTACCTTGATCCTGCAATATACTGGGAAGTCAGTGGGGTCCCTATGGTGCCAGGGTTCACCTGAATGTTGCAAATAGCAAGACTGAGGCCATAATTTATTGTCCAGATCAGTGGTTTTGAAACACTCTGTCAAAACACATTACTGTGTTGCCACATAGTGGTAAATGTGTCGTGGAGAGCTGGGGACGTGGCTGGATTTGGCCTGGGTGGTGGACCAGTGTGTCCTGTAGGGTCGTGATGTGCTACTGAGTGTATTGTGGAAGGCTGGGGAGGTGGCTGGATTTGACTTGGAGGGAGTGGGCCGGTGTGTCCTGTAGAGTTGCAATATGCTGCCAAGTGTGTCGTGACCCACGAAAGGCTGAGAACCACTGGTTCAGATACTGACCCAGTTCATGGATCACAGTGCAAAGCCCCATAAAACAAGTGTTATAGTCCAGGGTAGAACGGCAATAGTTGTCTGATGGTAATTTCCATGTCAGCTGCTCTGGAATTTGGTTTCAAGGCAGAGCCAGGAAAAGCATATTGTTTCATTTCCTTCATGAACATATTGAAGGCAGAATTCATCTCCATGATCACTTATTCCATATGTCTATTATTCCTCCTGGATATAGTTTTTCATTTTCTCCCCTTTTGGCTTCCAATTCCCTAATGCCCCTTTCGCTTGTTTGACGATGTTTGTCAGTGAGATTGGGGATCACTGTAATCGTAGCTTTAATATTTGTCTTGTCAAATGCTGGAAGAAAATTAGAATAGAGCAATTGTTTATTTCTAGCACTTCTCACGTGTTTTCTTACATGTATACTCATTTCATAATCACACTTATTCATCCACATAGACACACACTCACTCTTCTACATGGTGAAACTCACACACGCTCAGGTATTCACACTCATGGGCTGGGACTGGGAATGAAGCTTCCTGTTTGGAGTGGCTGGTCTGAAGGATCTAACTGCATCAGCAGGTTGTAATGAGCCTGCCCTTTTAAAACAGAAGGGAAACTTGATTTTCTTGTCTCCTCCTCCTGCCTTCGCAGAGAGGAGAGGGAAGGCTCCTGGGGTCTGTGGGCTAACGTAGCCCTCGGCTGCACATAAGTCGTAAATATCAAGTAGGAGCATTAGGACCTTCTCCTGCTCTTATTTCTGTCTTGTACAGCACTAAGCACATTGATAGCGCACACCAAATAATTAATGAAGACTGAAATGCACAGGAGCAGGCTTTTAGTCAAACTGGGCTGGCCAAGACTGCTGAGAGCCTGAAACAAAGACACGAGACTTGCAGCTGAGTTGTCTTTCTTCTCATTGGTGCTTTCACGCTCCAGCGGGTGTGAAAAGCATCCCAACTCATGAGAGCTCGGGGGGAGTGGGACCTTTTCTTATTGTTGCTACATGACTTGATAACTGTGCACCTGCCCCATGTTACAGGGCCCAATGAGGACACCGCCATGCATCCCGAAAGGAAATTGGTGGGTGCTGACGCTGCTCATCCTGGCTATTAGGAATGAAGTTGGTGGCTCTCACAGTCGACTCTTTGCCTGACCCATCAAAATTTTGCATCACTTACTGGGCATTTACTCATTGAGAACTGGATGTTTCTAGAGGTTCTGGAGAGCTTTGGGGCATCTCTTCTCTTCCATCCCTTGCCTAAAGCATTCATTCTCCTCCCCATCTCTGAAGGAAATTTTTTTTGTGGCACTTACGCTTTCTCTGTGCCAATGGATACTGCCTTATCCAGTAGCACAGACTGTGTCTCATTTCTGACACATGCTGCCTCTTTGGCAGAGATGCAAAGCTAAGAGGGATGCTTCTGCTGGCCCAGGAGAAGGGAAGTGGGAAGCCTTCTCCAGCCTGAGCTGCGCCTAGCTTACGTCAGGTGGTGACAGTCTACATCAGGCACCGTCTGAAACGCATGCAGTCCCAGGGAAGGTGATACTGGTACCAGCAGTTTCTTTCTGGATCTTGACAATCTGGAGACGTCAGGGCCCTACCGAGAAGACAGCTTCCCTGCTGCTAACTTAGTACATTCTTACTGGTGTTACCTCTTAATACTTGGCATTATTACACTGTTTTGCATATAAAAAACGATCACCCTTGTGGCCCATTTATTCCATCAAAATGAATACAAAAGACATTAGAAACGTGCGTGAGCCTTACTGAATAGTTCTACCTAATAAAATAAACCAGGTGATATTGTAACCTGATAGCAAATGTAGCCCTATTTTAAGTGAAAGCATGATAACAATCATTTTTATCTCCTTTCATCTGAGTACCTCAAAGTGGTTTAAAATATCATCTGGCTATGCTCAGAAGAACCCCTTGTGACTTAGGCTACAAGCAGGGAAAGTGAGGTATAGAGATTAAATGTTTTGGTCAAGGTCAGTGAGTCGGTCTCACAGCTGGAGTTAGGACCCAGGAGTGCTGGTTTTCAGTCCCCTGGTCTAGGCATCCGGTCACACCCTCTGTTTTCCTTCCAGGGTCTTCCTTCCCTATCCAGAATATTGTGCTAATAAGTGGATATTTCTGAGCTGTTTGGAAAGTGGACCCATAAATAATTGAGTGCTGCCACTTTGTCTCACTTGACTTAACACTGCAAGGGTTGATGCATTGTCAGTGTGGATGGGATGTTGATTAAATGGAGTCAATGAATTGCTAAGTGCTAAAAATCTGGCCTGCAGGTCCTACCCTGATACACCCACACCAGACTCTTTGATTTCATCTACAGACTTCAGCTGAAACATCATGACAGTGCTTCCAGCATTTGCTAGCAAATCTAATTAGGACTCCTTTGAATTAGAGCTAGGCAAAATTGTTCAGCTATTTTTTGGGCAAAATATACAGATTTGGTGACCTCAAAATATTTAGTAAATTTGTATCATTTCATAAAATTGTTCATGTTGAAAACAAATTCCCCCAAAGTTGAAAAGTTTTGTTGTGACATTTGTAGGTTTGAGATGATGATTTTTTGGTTAGAAATTTCCTTCAATTTTATTGATAAAATATTTGGTAACATTATAAATTGCTCCATCAGAATGAAATGTTTAGTTTCAGGTCAACCAAAACATTTATCTTGACCCAAAATGAATGTGCTTGTTTTACTTTTTGATTGGCTAAAATTTTTTGAAAAAAATTGTTTGGTCCAACCCCAAATAATTGTGTTTTCAGAAATTTCAGAATAGCCACTAAAGTGAAAAATCCATTCTTTGCACAGCTCTCCTTGGAATAGGAGAAACCTGGACCTAGCATGAGTTTAGTTCTGTCATCCTACCCTTTCCCTTAACAAACAAGGAGTCTGGTGGCACTTTTAAAGACTAACAAATTTATTTATTGCATGAGCTTTCATGGGAGAAAAATCCCACTTCGTCAGATGCTTTAAGATGTAAATTCCCTATCTTCAAAGTGCATCTACACTGGCACCTTAGGTCGACTTAAGGAGGCTTAAGTCAACCTACGCAAAGCCGCATCCACACTGGGCTTTTATTAAGTTGACTTAATAACTTAATAACAGCTTAGGTTGACTTAATAACACCACCTCTGAAGGTCGACTTAATGCTTCAGTCAACCTGTTAAGTATCGACTTAAGTCAATCTTGTTACGTCGACTTAACAGAGTCGACTTAGCTTAGTAAGTGTAGACATAGCCTGTTTCTATGTTTACTGACAGCACAAGAAGGGGGGTACTCCCTGTGTACATGAACTGGGATTTGCATGCCATGCAAACAGTCATTCACACAACAGGCACAGAGGTAGAGGCCTCTCTGGAAAGTATGGTTCAAAATTTTTTTCTTGTGTTCAGGTGATTTGTGTAAATAGTATACCCCAGTCTCAGTGGTGACTGTTGGATATGTCTCACCTCCACTCTGTCCTTGGCTTTGCCTGGTTGTTTATCTGTTTGTTTCCTCTAGTATAATCCCTTCCATGTTTGAAGTCAAATCTGGCAAAGTAGTGGCTAGAGGGATCCTCAGGGGTCAGCTGTCTGAGTCTCTTCCTATGTACATAGGGGGAGACAGCGTCCAACCAATTGTCTCCCAGTGGTTGGTCAAGCTAACTGAGGTTATGAAGAATCTGGGCAGGAGCTGTTTCTTCAGCCTGGCTAGCCAGAGGGACAAGAAATACATCCCACAAGGTTAGAGACACTCTGGGTATGTCTACATTGCAAGAGGAGACTGGAGGTAGTGAGTCTCAGGTCCTGAGTCAATTGCCTTGGGCTAGTGGGGGTTATGCTACGGGGCTAAAAATAACAGTGTAGATCAGGGGTTGGCAACCCCCAGCACGCGGGCCAAACTTGGCACATGGCTGATCCTGAGCGGCATGCAGCGCTGCTCAGACTCCTCCTTCTGGCCCCGCCCCGCAGCATGGCCTGGGGCCACAAGGGCCGCATGCCGTGGCTCCAGGCTCCCTCCCCCTGGCTGCGTTTCCCCACTCCGCCCTGTCCGGGGTGGAGGCTCCAGTCCCGGGACCCCTACCCACAGCAAGGTAAGGGCTGTGGTGGTGGGAGCCTCGGGTCGGGAGCTCGAGTCTCGGCTCGGTGAGGCCCGGGGCCTGGCTCGGGGCCCGGTGCGAGCCTTGGGGGCCAGCGCAGCCCAGCTCTGGGGCTGGCTCAGCCCGGATCTGGGGCCTGGCCAGCCTGGCTCAGGGGCCAGCGCAGGGCTGGGGGGGGGTGGCGCGGCCCAGCTCTGGGGCTCGAGGGTCAGCTTGGGGCCTGGCCTGGGGACCCCACTGCCCTCGCCAAAACAGCATCCCTGGCCCCGCCCCCTTTTGGCCCCACCCCCGGCACCTTCTGAGCATGTGGGGGGCGGGCCTGGCACAGGGGCCGGCAAAGGTTGCCGACCCTGGTGTAGATATTCAGGGTTAGTCTGGAGCCCAGGCACTGAAATCCAGGGAGGGCCTCAGCAGCCTGGCTCCACCCCAAACCCAAATATCTACAGGGCTATTTTGAGCCCCGTAATATGAGCCCAGTCCAGTTGACCCAAGCTCTGAGACTCATTGCTGTTGGGTTGTCTTGCAGTGTAGACGTATCCTCAATTCACAGCCAGTTGGAAACACTGTAGCTGGCTCCTTGGCCATGCCTCCTGTAGCCCAGGGAATGCTGGGAATGCTGTTGAGGTTTAATTATTCTCAGCTGGTGTAATAGACTCTTGGGCCGCAGCCAGTGGGTGAGTTTTAGAGCATCTCTGAAGCTGCTCTAAATGATGCTAGAGCCCTATCTACTATAGAACAGCTCTCAGGATCTGGGAGGTACCACTGACTCCTTTTAGCCTTCCCACCCCTACTTACTTGCATCCACCAGATAATGGATGGAGCTAGGAATCTGGTCTCTAATTCTTGCTGAGGATCGTGGAAGAAGCTGGTTTCTGAGGGGTGTGATTCCACTTTTAGGGCCAGAAAAGACCATTATCATCCTCTAATTTGACCTGCGACAAGTATGCAGGCCAATGAACCATACTGCACAGTTTCTGGCATTGTAGATGTCTGGAACCCAGAGAGAATCCATAACTTGGCTGGGTGATCTACACATTAGAACCCTCCTATCATGTCCCTGCTATTTTCTGCGGCTGTGAAAGGTTTGGGTCACACAGGATTGAGGCTGCACCCGCAATGACTCTGGAGTTGTTGGAGCTGACTTGTAGGCGGTGTCACTTACATAAAAATCTTATTCCAAAGGGGGAGCCGTGTTAGTCTATTGTGGAAAGACAACAGAGTCCTGTGGCACTTTTAAAGACTAACAGATTTAAATAAATCTGTTAGTCTTTAAAAGTGCCACAGGACTCCGTTGTCTTTTTATAAAAATCTTAGCCAGAGCTGAGTCCATCAAAGACAAGTGCTCATTTGGGTATCACTGCTGCTGGCTTGAATACACTGTTCGTGTAGGCTTTGGATTGTCAGAGGGATGGCTTTACACAGAGAGAGGAAGTTTAAATAATGCTGACAAGGTTGAGAAGGTAGAGGTACATTTTCCATCTCTCTTTCAGGTTACGTCAATCTGAAGACGCAAAGGTAGAGTGTCTTGTGATGGCTGTTACGCTTAACTATAAATCTCAACCTCTCTGCATCATTTCTGGACCTTTCAGCAATGTCTCGAAGTTTAATCAAAGCTCAGCCAGGGCTTGACATGAGAGAGAACAGCTTTCTCAGGGGAGGCTGCTCAGATTGTTAGCTGGGATCTTGGTCTTATGTGTCTTCCAAAAGATGCCTCACCACCAGCACCTTCAACTCACATCCTTCCCCTCCCTCTGAAGGTGTTTGGGACAATGCAGTGAGGGACTGGAGACTCAGGTTCATGGGGTGATGCCTCTGTTGCAGCAGCTGTATGGAGATCCTAGCAGAGTGGGTGAGAGGTTGTAAAGGGGTAGCTCAGTGTGTTAGCAACTATTCAGTTCCATCCCCCATCCCACCCATGGAGGGAGAACGTGCCACCTACAGAGGCTACTGCAGGAGATGGGCATTCCGTCTTTCCCCAGGGATCTCTCAACTGCATGACTGGTTTCCTGGGCCATGTATCAAGGACACTATTTTGCTCTATACTGTAGCACCGATTCAGCACTGCCTTAGAGGGCAGAGCATCCCCTCTTAGCCCCATTTCTGGAGTTTTCTTGGGCATCCCATCTAAATACTAATGAGTCTTAAATTTACTTAGTTTGCAAGCTCAGAAAAGGCCCATTTTAAGATAGGATGGCTACTGTGTGTGAAGGGGATTAGTGGAGTGGCCAGTTAAATCTTGGTGTCCAAATGATCATGTAAACAAAGGAAATGAGAGGAACCTTTTTATAAAAGAAAGAGCACAGAGAGGAGGACTCTGAGAAGAAGCCCTTGTTGGTTTCTTCGTTAGCATGGAATAGTTGAGTAACCCAAGCTGGGCTCTCATCCCACTTGACTGAGGGCACAGGATCTACCCTAGTTTTGATCAAACATGCCACCAACTTGGCTTCATGACCCTCATCAAAAGCACATCAGAAATGTATTGCTGGCTGCAGGGAGACGCCACATGTGCCAGGATAGGCTGTCCCTATTAATTCACTTGACTTGCATTCTCGAGCCAGCATGTTCCAGACTTTGGGCTGGGATTCAGGAGCCTTGGAGGTCCTATTCTGTCCAGCTGGGTGAACTTGGGGGAGTCATTTCCTATCTCTATGCCTCTGTTTCCACTCTTTGGCTGTAGAGATTTCAAGGTCTTTGGGGCAAGGAGTGTAGATGAAAGTACAATGCATAGCAGAATGGGGCCCTGACCCTGGCTGGGGCCTCTTGATTCTTCTTCACTACACTAATAAGTTTTTCCATGTGTTACCTGGCTATGAGGGTTATGTAAAAAAAAACCTTGTGGAGTAGGTCTGCAGTGAGATGGAATATTTCAGACCCTCATACCCTCGACGGTAAACACTACCAGGAAACTGGTTTGTCCTGAGCTCTCAGCTAGTCAGTCTCCAAAAGATTAATCTCAAATGAAAAAAAAAAATCAAGCAATAATCAACCATACATGCCTGTGGTGTTAAACAGCAATCTAGGGAAAGCTTGGGTTTTAGTGAGTTACCTTGGGAAACCACTCCCCTATTTCATATTTAGCAAGCTCCTGTCTCACCCACTTGACAGTGCGTGTTATGGATGCCCTTCATGTCTTGATCCACAGAGGGTATGATACTGGTGCAGCGCTAAGCTGCAGAAGATGGCTAGTTATCTCAAAAGACACAGATTTATGTCTGTACAAGCCTTGGGTTCAATCCCTGGATGGGACAAGATGACAGCTGTCATGCAAGCCCAGATTGGTCCCTTGTTCTGTGGTTCAGCCTTAGCTCCAAGAGCTGGTTGAAAAAAATCTACCACCCTCTTTGGTTCTTGAGCTAAATTCCATCCCTCTCTCCCCATGAGGGGGTCCCTTTAGAAGCAGGGTTGAAGCACACTGTCAGGCCAATGCATGGGATGCTTGTGCTGTACCTGTTTTGTGCATGCACAGAGATCTTTGGCCTCAAGAGCTGTGAATCCAGGGTCTTCCAGCAGCACAAAGGGCACTTAATCAGATTTTATTTTTAAATATTCCCCTTCTCACGACAGCCGGCAGTGAGTAATCAGAAAAGGGAAGTAGACTGGTCTCCTAAGACCTGGTATTAGTAACTCATCTTGCCCTTTCTTGCCAGGCTAAGATCAAATCTGCAATAATGTCACTCTGTATCACATCTGCTGCTATTAGCCAATATAGGAGACATGCAAACAGCTCTTTAGAAGCCTGGAATTGCTCTGGGAAGATAATTCACCAGGATAGGCAGGGATTGCTGTTTGCCAGCAGCTGGGCAAGGCAGATGGGATAGATCACTTGATGATCACCTGTTCCGTTCATTCCCTCTGGAGCACCTGGCACTGGCCAAAGTCAGACGACAGGACGCTGGCTGGGGCTTAAAACTCTTGCTGCTGTTCAGATGGGTGGGTGGGATTTTGCACTGAGTTGGAGGCAGAGTGCAGAATTCCCCTTGTAATGGGGTGTACACAGGTCCCAAAAACTTGAGGGAAAACCTCCTTGGACAGCCCAAACCCTCCCACGTTTACTTGGGAGGCGATACAGTCACTCGTGCTGCAGACTGGACTGGAATTGCAAGCTACTGCTTTGAGAGCAGGTGTGGTTCCCCAGCCCTCCTTGTGGACTAGGTGTGCAAACGGCAGCTGGTAAGTTGTGCCTCACTGCTTCGTCCCCCTCTGCTCCTCCTGTTATCACTGTGACTCTGCAGCAATATTGTTACATTCCAGAGATAGCCCTGTATGCTTTTATCTACGTTCACTGTATGCTGTGAAACATAACCGCTCTGGGGGGGAAGTGATCTCAGGGAAACAGTCCAAACTTTGGGGGTCCACGAGTACTCAGCTTCTGGCCGTCTTTAAGGCCAGAATTGCAAGTCCCTGGGCAGAGAGGTTGGACCTTTCTTTTACCCTCAGGAATGAGGAACAAGCTGGTTCCTGGCTGGTTTCTCTCTCGGGCAACACAGTTGGAAAATCCCTCCTGGCAGCCAAGCTGTAGCCTGGGGCAAGGGAGGCGGGGAAGTCAGGCGTGTAGATAAACTCCACCCCCTTTCCAGAGGCTTCATGGGAAGCAAGTTGTTTCTCCATCTGCCTTGGAGGTAGACACTTCTGGGGCCTGGACTTGTTTCTAAGGAGATGTGGAGACACATCACTGTCTTCTTGGTTAGGGTGAACGGTTTAACTCAACAAAACAAAAAAAACTCCAGGCAGAGAGAGAGAATCTTTTTCTATTTTGATTGTCCATCCCAGGAGATGTCTTTCTATTTGCTTAATGTGCCACACCCACCTTCATTCCTCAGCTACTTTGTTCAGTGAGCGGGCCTGGGTGCCCTTTAGGAATGATTGTTTTTAGTTTCTTTCATAGCATTCTGTGTCCTCCAGCTAGAAGGCCTTTGGAATAGAAATGTGTGTATTTATTTCATGCCTCTTTCTTTCTTATTGACTTTAACTTTTTTGAAGTCCTCTTAAATGTGGCTCTTGTCCTATGATTTCAAATTGATCCAGCTTTCTTCCCTCTCAGCATTTTCTCTCCCCCCCCGTTCATAAATTTCATCATAAATCTTCTGGTTTGTGACCTCTTTAATGTGACCAGTTGTAAATTAGTTTTGAAAAATCCTCTCTGTATAAAGAGGCAGATTGTCCTTTAACAATGATCTTATTTCTTAATTCTGGAATTAAATGTTTTAGAAAACACATGTTATTTCTTTGCTAAAGCTGGTGCTTTCTGTTCCTGAGATTCTTCAGTAATTGCTGCCTCAAAAGAGAGGCTCTCTCTCTTTGTTGCTGTGGTTGCAGATTAGACTACAGAGATGTGAATCATTCTTAGACAGAGACAGGTGTACAACTGAAAGGGCGGGTATGCCAGTCCACAAGAGGGCACTGTCTCTTGCCAGCTTGGTAATAAAACCCCACAAATTCCTTTCCTTCATGCCCTTGGAAAACGCAGTAGCAAATATCTCTGGAGGCACCTGAATCAAATCAGTGATGTAATTTACATATGCAAATAAAGTATTTGCATGTAAACCGATTCAACCACTGTGGGTGTATCTTTTCCTTCCCCAGGGGAAGCAGACTAAGCATTTATTTGAGACTGCCCTTGGACATATACGTGATTGTGAACTCTTTGGGGCGAGGCTGCCATTTTGTACAGCGCCTAACACAATGTGGTCCTGGTCCATGACTGGGGCTCGTAGATGCTTCGGTAATAATAAGGGAGAAATGGATTAGGGATGGAATGTCAGACTCCTGAATTCTTATGCAGAACTGGATGGTGCCCACCCAAACTTAAATGAGGTCAACTCTACATAGTCCAGAAGACATCAAGAGGTCAGGGAAGGCCAATAAAATTTAAGTTCCAGAGGGGTAGCTATGTTAGTCTGTATACAGCAAAAACAAAGAAAGTCCTGTGGCACCTTAAAGACTAGCAGTTTTGGGGGCATAAGCTTTGGTGGTCTGCAACCCATTTCCTCAGATGCATGCATCTGAGAAGTGGGTTGCAGCCAACCAAAGCTTATGCCCGAAGAAATTTGTTAGTCTGTAAGGTGCCACAGGACTTTAGTTGTTTTTCCAATAAAATTTGCAGCTGCTGTTGATTCTTCCTCATGTGTGGAGGGATACAGTGGGTACTAGGGGCATCAGCCGTGTTCCTGTGAACAAGGCACTGTGAAGCAGTGAGCAGGAATCATCCATCAGATGGGAATGTTTTGCTGTTCCTGAGGGATGTAGCTCAGTGTGTCGCATCTGCAATTATGTCAGCCTCCAAATAAAGGTAGCTGGATCTCAGAACTTGAAGAAGGCTGTGGAGGAACGGCAATTAATTCATGACTTCCACCCTGCAGAACATTCATTGCCTCTCTGGTCAGATGCACTGAGGGGAAAGGGGTGGAGTCAGCCTCCTTTGAAACATCATGTAACCCTCAGAGGTGCAAACAGCTGAGAGAGAGATCAGGATTTGGACAGTGCCAGTGTCGAGATACCCAGTTGGATGGAAGAATCAAATCATCTGATCCACTATGGACTACCCTGAACCACTTCCATTTTTCCAAAACCAGGTGGGCTGAGAGGTGCCTTTTCCTCTTGCAAAGACAGCCATGTTAAGCTACCACCTTATTTCCTGCTATTTATTTTGCTGAAAAGCAAGGGGCTGGCAGCACCGTCTGGAGTGTGGTATGCACAGTGCAAGGTTTCCTAATCCTGAGGCCCATCAGTCTGAATCTGTGGTGACACCCTTGTACATTTCAATGCTTAGTCTTGGCTCTGTCCTGGAACTTGGGCAGTAGCTTTGTGTTGTGGATGGAAACCTTCTAATACCTAGTTGTGGATGGATGCCTTCTGATACCGAGGGAGAGAAACACCAAATTCAGATCATTTTTACCTGAAGCAGAGCTTAAATCCAAGTCCTCAGAACTGAACAGCGAGAGCGTTAGCCTCGTTTCCTCCCCACCCTGTGAGAATGTCTCAGGGGGAACCTGAATGCTGCTGTTTCTGGCGTACAGTAATATTACAGCAGTAATAATGGGGAAAGCTGAAAGAACGTGTCTGAGAGCAGACAGGCAGAGGAGCTCTGCATGAGAGACATTATCTGTCGATTAACTGAGAGGCATGTTCATTTTTAGCAGACTGCCTGACCCATTTACATCAAAACTCTTTTCCCCTTCCATCCTGAAGCTCTTTTCACTCCTTTTATTAGTTCCTCTTGAATGTCTTGCATGTCCCAGAGGAAGTGCTGAAACTCACCCCCAGCTCCATTTGCTGCTCACCCAGAGCTGAGTGTGCCCCTTTGCACTCCTTGGGCCTGTCAATGTCTGGGTCTTCTCAGGAGTAGTTGTGCCTGTGGCTAGCTGAACAAAACAGGACTAAGCAAACCCACTGCACGCAGGAGCAGCCAAGGGAGCTGAGGAGAAGATGCTGAAATCCAAGATGGTGCAGTCATTTCATGGGGTGAATGACCTGAAATGAAGGACCCCGATCCAGGTCTGCTGAGCAGTGAGACACTTGCCTCCTCCTTCAGCTTGCACGCTCTGCCTCTCTCATGCCTTCACCCTGACAGACCATTCACCTCTATCTTGTTGCTGTCTTGTAAGACCCCTGCTTCCGGAAAGTGCTGAACCCTCTGCTTAAAGTTCATCCCCATTTAGCAAACCAGGTACCTTCACTTAACTGATTGCAATGTGGGTTGATACCAACGGGGACAGTGTTCTCAAACTGGGGGGGGGCCTGGGGGTGGTGCCATGGGTGGAGTTTGGACTGGCGTTGGGGGCAATGCCCTCCACACTTACAGCGATGAAGCCGTATCCCACTGCTGAGTGAGAGGTGCTGGGCTGGGAGTGGGGCTGGGTGGCAGCGGGGACCCCAGCCCCTCAGGTGGGCAGTCCTGTGCAGGCACTGGGGGTGGGGACCCTTAGGAGGGGAGGGGAGGCTGCTGCGGGTGACAGGTCCAGCACTGCTGGTGGAACGGAGGACGGAGCTGGTCCATCCCTATGCTCCGCACTTTGCACGGCTGCTTCCATCTCCAGCTGGAGAGCTGCTCCTGGCAGCCACTGCCCGCCTCCTGCAGCAGCAGCTGAGCATCTTCCCTGCGCGGCTGCAGCTCTGCAGGCTCCCAGAGGTGGCAGCTGCATCCGTGCTGCTGCCTGAGGATAATCCCAGCAACGAGGTGTGATTCCCCTTCGCTGTTTCCTCTGCCAGGGGAGCTGCTGCTCTCCCTTGCACCCCAAGAATAAACATGTTGGCCCTACAAACAAGGAGGCCTCTGGCACTTTTAAGGACTAACAAATTCATTTATCGCATGACCTTTTGTGGGAGAAAATCCCACTTCATCAGACGCTTGAAGATGATGAAGTGGGATTTTCTCCCATGAAAGCTCATGGGATAAATAAATGTGTTAGTCTTTAAAAGTGCCACAGGACTCCTTGTTTGTTTTGCTGAACCAAACTAACATGGCTCCCCCTCTGGAACTTGTAGGCTGTTTTCTTTCTGAAAGTGGTGGGGGGCTGGGATTTGTTACCCAAAACTCCACAGTGGGCTCCATTTAAAAAGTTAGAGAACCGCTGGTCTAGTGGGTGAATGTAGTGACGGCAGCCAGGATTGGAAGGTGCAGTTCCCAGTTTTGCTGGTGACCTGTTGTGACACGTTAGGTAAGTCAGTTCCTCTCTCCTTCAGTAGTTTCTCCCGGTTGGTAAAAAGGAGCTAATAGTGCTCTCTGGCTTTCAGAAAATGCCCTTTCCCACACAAACAATAAGCCCTAGCCAAGTGCAAACTGGGTTGATTGAGAGACAGTCCTTACCCAACCCAACCCAACCCAAACAAGGACTCCTATGGCACTTTAACTAACAAATTTATTTATCATATGAGCTTTTGTGGGTGCAATCTCTCTTCGTCAGACGCATGAAATGGAAACTGTAGCATGTCAGGTGACTAAATACTGTGATATATCAAGGCCAGAGGGCAGTAGTAGAGTCATCCTATTTGGAAACTGGGGGGGCATAAGCCCGCCCACTGCTAAAACCCCTCCCCCAGTAGCAGAGTCATAGAAGGGCGGTATATAAGCCCCAGAATGCTCTGGGCAGTGTTCCCTGCAAATTAGCTGGAGTTAGTAGAGAGTAATTAGGAGCAGCTGAGGCCAATCAAGGCCCAGCCAGGTGCCTGATAAAACCCCCCAACTCCAGACAAATGGGGCACAAGTTGGAGGAAGAGTAAAAGTGCTGAGTGTGGCGTGGCGAAACAGAGGAGCTGAAGGTACAGGACCCTAGAAGGTAAAACGTGCCAAGCTGAGGGAAGAAGCCTTGTCCAAGTAGAGGGAAATAGCCAGGGGAAACAGCTGCAGTATTGGACACAGCAGCACAGAGCTGCTACTCAGGGCCCCTGGGCTGGGACCTGGAGTAGTGGGCGGGCCTGGGTCCCTTCCCCATGGGACATTATCAGAGGGACCACCTTGGAGTCAAGGCATCTAGGAGCACCCTGACCCACTATCTACAAGAAAAGTGCGAGACCCACCAGAGGAGAGCTGGCAGTTTGCCACAGTACATACAGAGAAGGGTAAGTCGAAAGGTCAATTCAGTCTCTTTCAGCCAACCAAACACATTGGTTTTGATTCAAAGAATGTGGAACAGCAGATGAGAAGGTGAGACTGTTAAAAGGGGACAATCACCTTCTTGCATCTGAAATGGCTGCCTGTTTAGGGAACAGTGGCATGTTTTGTTGTTAGTAATAAAAGTTTGATATTAAGAAAACAAAGGCAAGACCTCACCCCAGGGTGTTTAACTTTTGTTAGAGACAAGGGAAAGGTGGTGTCAGAGGAATTGTTCAGTGACAGTGAAACTCATAAAAGGTCTCATTTTCAAAGAGATGACATTAGATTCCCCCCCGCCCCTGCATCTCTGGAGGTTAGTTTTCCCCCACAGTCCTGGCTATGATTCTTTCTTCTCCCCCCTCCTCTGGGGGAAACTGTGCAGAGCCCAGCATGAGCGGATGCCAGAGGAATGTGTGGCGTGGTGTGTTTGCGTGTGCCGGGAGGCCCCATCACGGAGCAAGGCTAATGCCAAAGTCTGGCATAAGTTGGCTGGTTTTATTGTTTTTATAATATAGGTGCTGTCTCTCTCCCCTGTGGCTCATTAAGCCTGAGTTTATTTACCCAGTTTCTTAGCTGCATTAGCCTGTTGCTAGCAAGCCATGCAGTTAGTGGTACTGATTTAAGTGCTGCCATTTAAAGAGTTGTTTGCAGCCCTGACTTGGGGGGACAAAAGAATGCTTTTGTGTCCCACTGCCGAGTTATCTGTTGTGTTTGCTTACTGAGGCTCGGAGTCTGTTATGACCCCTGAATACAGGGTGTGGGTCTGTAGCTCCAGCCTTTGTGACTTCTTCTGTTCAGTCCCTGGAATTGCCGCCACCATCGTGCTTTTTCATCTGTGTTAGCGTAAGGCCTTGTGAGCTGTCATCATGTGATCTAGTAGGGAGTGCAGGGACAGGCCCTGGCTCCAAGCAGCCCTGAATATTGGGGAAGTTCAAGCAGGATCTGAACTCTCGTGACTTGGGCTCTTCTCTGAACCGCAAAAAGAACAATGAGCAGAACCTGAAAGTTATGAACAGCAGAGTTACAAACTGACCAGTCAAACATACCTCATTTGGAAGTGAACCATCAGGCAGCAGCAGAGACCCAAAAAAATCCATCCCGTCAAAGCAAATACAGTACAGTGCTGTGTTAAATGTAAACTACTAAATAAATAAAGGTAAATTTTAATAAAAAAATGTTTGACAAGGTGAGACCGTTTCTGTGCTTGTTTCGTTTAAATTAAGATGACTAAAAGCAGCATTTGTCTTTTGCATAGTAAAATTTGAAAGCTGTATTAAGTCAACATCCAGTTGTAAACTTTTGAAAGAACAACCAGAATATTTTGTTGAGAATTATGAGCAATCTCCAGTCCCAAGGTGTTCATAACTAAATCTGTACCCTGATGAGACTAAGATAATCTGGAACACGACAGAGCAGCACTCTGTGTATATAGCCAGGGTTGAATGTTTTTATACAGTCAGTAAACATGATTGTTTGCAACCCAACTGTGCTCCATGGTTTGCTAATATTCTTAGTACTGTGTAAAAGGCAAGGGCACAAAATTATTGGGCTGTTCTATCTGGTGTGGAATTGTAATAGCTTAGAGATGTGCTGAAGGTACCTGGAACCTAGAAAAAATGCCTTTTAAGGTTGGTATATATTGAAATAAAAGAAACTCATTTGGAACATAAAGGGGAAGAAACAAATAAGTGAATAAAATCGAGGACAGCAAAAAAGACAGAAAGTGAAGGAAACATGCAATAGGTTTGCAAAATAATCTTTTGGGCCTTGGCTTCCTCCAGATGGGGAAATTAATGTTCACCTGCCGCATGGGAGGTGTCATGAGGGTCAGTTCATGGATGTGTGTAGATCTCTCTGAGATCTGGAGGGGAAAGGCACCAGGGAAGTGAAAGGAATTGGGGCCTCAGCATGGGCGAGATGGACTGGCTGACGGCTTGAGGTCACTTCCAGTCCCACATTTCTATGACTGTGAAAACAGATGCATGAAACAGGAACTGACCTGAATGTTGGCAAAAAACTTGAAGTGAAATAGAACTGTTTTCCCAGGACTGAAAACATCCAGCTTGTTTCCTTTCCTCCCCATGCCTGGTGGGGATTTATATTCATCCCCTGGTGATTTATATTCACACCACACCTAGAGCCTTCTACTCCCATGGCACCCCACGGAAGTCGTATCAAAGTCCTGAAGCTGAACAAACCCTTAGATGATAGTTAAAGAACCGACAATAGGCAAATCTTCACAAATGGTTTCCCCTTTTCTGTTAGCAGAATGTTCTGATCTCAGATTTGCCATTTGAAAATCGCTAATCCTCATTTTTTGCAAATTTCTGTTGCCATTTGCAAGTTTCAAATCTGGAATGGAAGCTGCTTGCTTAGTTGTGATTGGCTATTGGAGTCACATGGTACTGTTTGTGTTCTGATTGGGTGAGTGCTACTTTTTGTAAACAGGTTTGTGGTGCAAAGGCAGGTGTGAAGCTTGAATTGGCTGTGAGGGAAAACCCATGTCAGCAAATTTCAGTCCTGTGGACATTAGTTGATTAGGACATGATCACGCAGCCAATGGGAATTCATTTTAGAACTGGGATGAATGTTTCTGGGATTTACCCAATCAGAATTCCTTCCTAACATGACATAATTGTATCAGTACTAGAGCCAATGAAACCTGGAATTTTCACCCAGCGGGAAATCCTGAAATTTGTTTGCTTTAAACATCCACATTTCCAGCAAAACCAATTTAAAAAATCCCAAATATTTTGTTTTGCTTTGATTTTGACTTTTCTCTTCTATCATTTAAATCTAAAATAAATTGAAATGAAAATACTATTTGAGAATGAAAAAGTCAGTATGCACAGTCTATCAAAACAAAACATTTTGGGTCTTTTCTAAATGAAATTTTGTTGCTCGACATAGTCTCTTGGAGTGTTTCGATTTCGTCGAATTAGCATTTTCTGACAGAAAGCTGTTCCCCTGGAAAGTTTTCAGCAAGCTCTAATCCTTACCTCTCCTTTTTTGCCCCGAGGGCCTCTCTGTGGAACTCAGTGTCTTGGTTCAATTAGGTGTCTATATAAATAAAATATTTCTCTTCCTGGTGACATAGTTTAACTAAATTACACTCGATTCAACTTTATAAAAAACAATTCCTTGCTACCTCCTCTCCAGTCTGCTGAACTCAGCAGCATTTGCCTTCTTTGAGGCAGCCTCAGGGAAGTGGCAGTGCCTTGTAGCCTGTTCTGGTCCCACCTGGCGCTCTCTCTCGAGTCAGATCTTTTAATTGGTACCCTGCGCAAAACCCTCGAGCCGCTTGGAGTGATTGATCACACCGAGAATGTCTGAGCTGGTGCTTCGGAGAAATGGTTGCTCGCTTTGGAAAGCCGGTCAGCAGTGGCACGGACTGAGTAAGAGGGGATGATGGGGTGGCAAAAACTTCTTGGGCCTGGGGTTTCTATGGAAGCAGAAGCTGTCTAATTGGTGTGGCAGTTTTAAATAGCAAAGAATTCAGAAATGATTTCAGCCTGTGTCTCTCCAAGATGAAAGAGTGAAAAAAGCGAACCCTCCCCAGATTCACTAGTTTCACATCCCCTTTTCTGGCCTTGTACCCCAAAGTAATTCATCAACTGCCATTGCCTTGTCTTGTAGCAAAGCAAACTCCCTGGTCAATTACAAATGTGCGGAACCTCCATGGGCCTGGTTGCCCGTGGCCGGCGGAAGACAGTAGAATTCACTTTGCAGTAGGACATTTGCAAGTGGGGGGGTCTTCAGGTCCAGCTGTGAGGGGCCTGGAGACACCAGGTACAGTCCCTAAGTGGGTAGGCTGGGCCAATTTGGCTGAGAGAACTGTAGCTGATTCAACCTCCATTGAATGGGCTGCTGTGTGGAGTCCCATCTGGAGCTGACTGTTTTTCACCCTTCCCAGTGGAGGGACCCACATGGGCATTCCCAGCTGATTAATTGGAAGGAAAGTGACTTCTGATCTGCCAATGTTAAATAAGTCTGCAGCCATTATCAGCCTAAGCAGGGATGAGTGTAGGAGCTCAGGAACAGAGATGGTGGGTGGATAGATCTCTGGCCAAGAAGCAATGGGGTGGAGATCTGTGTCAGTAAGACATGGGGGAAGGAAGATACTTAAAGGGGCTTAGAGGTGGCTGGGGTGGAGGGATTGGCTCAGATTTGCTGCCATCTTGGCTAACACACCAGGGACTGAACCGGGAACTCTGGACTAAAAGTAGGAGGTGCCACAGAGGTGCCACAGCTTGAGCCAAAGGGCCAGTCTTTGGGGTGGGGTAGGTGGCAGTAAGGGACTCAGTGGGTTGGGCATGGTGAGGGAGGGAGAACCGTAGCCCAGATTTCTCAGTGGGTTACGCTTATAATGGAGGGGTGGCAGCTGTCTGGGGGAAGGCTCTCCGCAGGGCAGGGAATAACTGGTGGGGAGAGAGAGCTGCTTGTCTGTGAGAGATACAACGTGAGTGTTTCGCTGGCAAGAGTAAGGAAGGCTGGATTAACTCGTAGGCAACCAGGCACGTTTTGAGGGCCCACATCCATGCGAGGTGCCCGAGGGGTCACAGCACCATTCAGATTTGGCCCGGCCAGCCCTCTGCTGCAGTGAGCAGTGCCTTGAGCAACAGCGGGATAAGCAGCTGATCCCAGCCGATCTGCAGCCAGTGGCCGTGTTTGTCCCGTGGGGCAATTCTGGGGCCACCACAGAGCTTGGGAGGAAGGTGGGGCAGCTGGGCCCATGAAAGAATGGGCTCCCCCCACCTCCCTCACCCCCTAGCATGTCCTGACCTTCCCTCCACCTTCCTGTACCAAGATACTGCTCCCAGCTGGGGGCTCTGCTGTCTGGGCAGCCCCATGTCTCAGCATCAGCCTGTTCAGTCCCCTCACTGTCCTAGCTCTGAGCACATCCCTGTCCCCTGCTTGCGCTCAGAGGATGCTCTGCAGGGGAAGGAAAGGGGTCTCCTGGCAGTGGAGCAGCCACCAGCAAGTGCCTTCGTTTGGCCCTTTGGTTGCTTCTGTTCCTTCCTGCTCCCTGCTGGGGCTCTCCTGGAAAGGCAGCCTCTCTGCCCAGCTCTAGCTGCCCTATGGCTCCTGCATCCTGCTAGCTCCAGCCCTTGGACTTCCTGATTGTCAGGGGACTCCTTGCCTTCCCAGTTACAAGCTGATGGGAGCAGGAAAGAGATGTGACATGGAACTACTCCAGCTAGGGAAAACCACTGTGCTAATTTCACATTGGCCGCCAAAGCAACAGTTGGGTGTGAATTAATTTCTAGCACTGCTGAGCTGATTCCCAACCAGTGGAAGGCTCTCCGGCCCTCAGATTGCTGTTCTAAACTCAGTACTGGCTGAGGCATTAATTTACTTCAAGGGAGTGGCATTACTAGTCTTCCTTTTGCTGTGCTAATATCTCTCTTGCTTGTGTAATCATTTCTTCCTGTTCCTGAAGATATGGATTCTGCCAGTGTGTTATGCGGAGCAATTCTCATCTGCAGCTTTTTGTTTTCCTGGGTTCTCACTGTGCCATAGATTCCAGCGGCCCTGTTCAGATGTTTGGTATTTGATAGCTCAGCTCAGACCCCACCTTGGTGCTGAAAGGCGTCCTGGGGACAGTTGGTCTGCTTGTGGAACCAAGAAATGGAATTGGAGGGTTGGTCATGTGATGAAGCTATTGGATGAAGACTCTGGAGGTCTGGCTTCAGGTCCTGGCTTTGGGCCAGCCACTTCATTGCTCTATGCCTCGTTCCCCCTTTGTGAAATGGGGATGATAATATTTCTCAACCTCAAAGGCTAGCTGGAAGGAAAAATTCTTTAATGATGGTATGCTTGGATAGTCTGACGGCACCTCTGTAGGAACACAGATAGCAGAAGCTCATGCTCCACACTGCATATGAAGAACATATCCACATGTGCAGATACCTAATGGCACAGGCCAGCTCATTGGCCAGGTGTGTGTACCACTGCCGGATGTGTACATGCTCTTTAGGCATTTGTGTACGTAAGTAAGATGTGCAAACAAATGTACACATTTCCAGGCGCCGAGATTTGAACGTCTGGTGCTTACCGTTTCATCGGGTGGTGGCTGTAGAATGATTAGTTTCCAGTGTAGCTAATGTTGAGCAGAAACCTCATGGAGTTGGCTTTTTTAATTTAAATTTTTGATTAGGGTAATTACTGTTCAATTACCCAGGGTCCTATGCTTGTCTGACCTGTATCAATTAATCTATTTCTTCCCCAGGAGCAGGGGAATAGTGCTCTTTGCTACCTTAGGTGTATCATTTGGTGATATATTCTGTGCTCTCTGATGTGCTGTTGTGATTAAGAGAGGAAGGAAAAACTCTCTTTATGGAGGGCCTTAATTGAAATCCACTTACCCAATGAATGCCACAACTCTCCAAAGACCCCACTGCTCATTAGCCTTGGTGCTAAATGTTCTTTCCTGCTCCCTACTGGTGGGCTTCTCTTCTGAGATCCAGCGGCCTCTGGGCTCCTGGCTCTTTTTAAAAGGTAAGTGGATTTGTTTATTGACCCTCTCTGGACTGCTGGAGAGTTGGGAGCAGAGTGGGCTTCATTTTGGGTGGCTACTGAGCAGGGCTCTCACTGAGGCCTGGACAAACTCAGTTTGCCTCCTTCTGAACTCAGCTGAACGGTGCAGGGCTTAGTGTGTAACCAGTTCTGAAATACAAGGTTCACCTTCCGCTTGGGAGATTCTGAAAATAGGAGGAGAGAGGCAGGAGATGAGGGAAAACTCAGTGAAACCATCAGGGAGCAGATGAGGGGGACCTCAAATGGAACAACAAATGCAGTTTGTTTGGGGTGGGGGGTGGTTCTCTGTTTGTAACTCTGATCCCTGCTTTGTTTAGAGCTGGCTTTCAAAGAAAGGGTTGTAACTGAAATTAGCTGTGCCCCTCCCTGACTGATTAGACCACTTCCTGAAGGGGAGGGATGCTGGGGTGGGAGAAGAGGGGCCAGGTCACACTCCTCCTGGGTGAAGGCAACACCATTGCATCCCACTCCCTCTCCTATCTGACTGTTAATCCTGCCCCAGGAATGGGGCAGAGCACAACAACTTGAGTGGCTTTGGACTGGGTCGTCCTGGCACTGAACCCTTGGTGGATCCATGCAGGAGAGGGAGTTCTTCCTGTTCCAAGTGTGGCTACCTAGTGGGGATGCTAGGGGTGGGCTAGGGAAGTGGAAGAGGTTGAGGGGGCACTGCTGTGGGGGTGGGGAGAGAGGAAGAGATGGAAACTCACAGCCCATCCCAGTGCTTTGAACCCCAGGGCACAAAGGGTTAATTTTTCATTTTTGCTGGTCTGTTAGGGATAGATCTGAGCAGTGTGCATGGGACAGGCACACGGACACCATGGACCGAAGACACTTACAATCCAGTGGGTCCACCACTCACAGGTCAAGCCTCAGCTTTCCCTCCCCTCAGCCCATGCACCCCACCCTTCCTGCCACTGTCTGCCCTTGCCCAGAGAAGGTCAGGGTCCCAATCAGAAAGCAGCCATGATTCACAGATGACAGTGTTGAACTTGAACCTGCATCTTTCCTGCCTGCAGAATCAAGCCCAAAGGGGTTTAGGTCTCTCTCTCTCTGCCTGCTTCACTTCCTATTTTCTGATGCAGTGCAATGCTTTGGCCACAGGCCTGAGGACCCTGAGCAGTATGAGCTTGATCCTAGACTCCTTGAAGTCAATGGCAAAGCTCTCGTTGACTTTAATGGTACAGGATCAGGGCCTATGTAGGCCATAGGATCCTCAGGCTATATGCTGCTGTATGGGCCCTGTGCCATATGAGTCCAGCCCCAAACCCTTTGAAGTCAATGAGAGCTGATCCATTGGCTTCAAAAGGCTTTGGATTGGGGCCTGCATAGGCCCTGGTGCTCCTACGTGATATAAAGCGGGTGCCTTGCACCATACTCAGAACATGGACAATAATAGCCTGTATAGGGTAAGCGCTGTCTTTCTGTACCTTGTGCCGCTCTCCTGCTTGGTTCTCAGCACCAGTCAGCACTCCCAGGGCCTGTGCAGAGGGCAGGGCAAGGTCTCTTCTGGAGACCCTCGTATTACTCATGGGGGCGTAAGCTGCATACAGCCCTCATGCTGGCCTGTAGAGGGGTGAATTTCCCCTATAAGTCGGGGGTCTGGAGAATGCAGATGGCTGCCCTTGCTGATGTCCTGTGCATGGTCTAGGAGGCACCTTTAAACCCTGGGTGTGATGTGTATCTTTGGGAGAAGAACCCAGGTTTGTGTGGTGCTGGCTTTAGGGCCTCAGTTTGGTGGCTGTACGCGAGTGAAGCTGCCCTATATTAAAGGGGTTGCATTCATCTGGGGGACCAAGACACAGCCCTTTACACTGGCCAGGCATGGTTGGGAGCAGTATATAGGTCTCCATTAGCACAAATCTTGCCAGCCCCAGCTTTGCTCTTGGGCTATTGCATTGGGGCTCCTCTGGCTCTCCTGCACAGTGTGACACCTTTGCTGCTGTTGCTTTGTAGTGGGACTGGTTTCTGGAGATACCTTGGCCCATAGCTCATGAATGGGCAGGAGCAATGCCCAGCTGGCTTTTCCCCTACAATAAGCTGCAAATGGTTGCGGCAGTGAGGAGGAGGAGAGTGAGGCTGAAGAAGCTTTGATGCTGGGTCAGACCTAGGCTGTACTGTTTATTATTGTAGTGTCTAGGGGTCCCTGTCAGAGGCCAGGAGTCCATGGTGCTACATGAGACACAACCAGAGAACAAGGAGGCAGTCCTTGCTTCAAGGATCCTGCAACCTGGATGGACGTCTGTGCTTGTGGAACCATGTAGAGCAGTCATTCCCAACCCCAGGCCCATGAGCTCTCTCAAATGGCCTGCCATTCCTCTCCCGCTGGCTGCAGAAGGGAGCCACCGCCTAAGGACCCAGGCAGAACGCATTGCTACAAGAACAGTACCGGCTCCTGGCTGTAGCAGGGAGCATGGCAGAGCACTCCACCTGGGTCACTAGGTGTCACGCGGGTCCCTGCTGGAGCCAGAGAATGAGGAGCACTGAGCTCCTGCCCCCTGCTGCGAAAGGAAGCTACTGCCTAGGGACTCAGGTGGAGTGTATGGGGCTATAGGGAGTTTGTGGTTTTTTCCCTGCTGCAGCGAGAGGGATGGGAGGTCAGCGAGGAGGCAGCCTCCTTGATGAACTCCTTCCTTCTGGCTACAGTGCAGGGAGGGAAAGGCTGCTGGCAGGAGAGTGGTGGCCCTTTAGGATTGTAAAAATGCCATCTGTGGTCCTGGAGCCAAGAAGATTGGGAACCACTGATGTAGAGTACAGACACGTCACACCTAGTTAGCACAGGTATGAATGGCTGTGTAGAAAGAATTGAGTAAAGTGTCTGAGCCCCCAGAGTGTGTGTGGGCCCTCCACCCACCCACCCACGTGCTGCTTCTCGTGTTGACAGTGCTATTTTTAGCCGTGTAGTGTTCTGCAGATTCCCTGTTGCTGGGGTCTGCCACTGCCACGTTTAGCTGCACGGCCCGGTGACCCGGGTGGCGCAGCCTGCTTTCACTGTGGCAGGTAGTGCCCATGCACATTGCTGTACATGTAGACAAGGTGTTCGTAGAAAATGAGAGACAACAGGTGGGCGCAGGCAGATGGCGAGTACGTGAAAGAAGGAGATAACATGGGTCAACATGATGGGCAATGATTTCAGCTCACCAGCAGCCTAGACAGACAGATGGGCAGGAGCCATTTGGAGTATGCTTTTGAATGGAGTTCTTGGTTTTACTTATTAGGGTTGGTGAATAAGAGTTACTGCTGCCATTTCCTTTTTTATCCGTCTGTCTATATCTGTTTTCTGATTGGAGTATGTGTCAGTAGCTCTGGGCAGCCTTTCAGAATGCTGCTCAGTTGGGTGGCCAGAACAGGAAATATTAATTTGACGGGAAAGTAAAATATCCTTTGTCTTTTTCCATTCTTTTCCATCCTCCCAGTGAAGGGCAGTTGCGGGGTATTGTGCCTCTTTTTATGACCACTTTGCAAGGCTGGCTTCACGTGTCACCGCATTAAGAGAGCTGGTTGGGAAATATTTTTCCTCTAAACCAGAACTTCTTGTGGGAATGGATTAGTTTTTGCCCAACCTTAGGTCAGGAGAGGTGTCTCAGCTCCAGGATGGATTTGACTGAGAGCCCAGAATAGCTCAGAGCTTTGAATCAAACAAAGCAGGGAGAAGAACATGATTTCCCACTGTGCAGGGGAGTGCTCTAACAACAGGCTATGGAATTAGTGGACAGGGAGAGGAGGCAGGAGGGCAGTGTGCCGTGGGAGTGGGCAGAGAGAAGCAGCGTGCTGTGGGAGTGGGTGGGGAGGGCAGAGAGAGGCGGCGGGCCGGGGGGGGGGCGGGGAGGGGCAGTGTGCTGGGGGGGGGGGGGGGGGGGGCAGAGAGAGGCAGTGTGCTGTGGCAGGGGGCAGGGAGGGGCAGAAGGGCAGTGTGCTGTGGGAAGCGGTGGGGAGGGGCAGAGAGGCAGGGTGCCATGGGAGGGGCGGGGAGGGGCAGAAGGGCAGCGTGCCGTGGGAGGGGGTGGGGAGGGGCAGTGTGCTGTGGGAATGGGTGGGGAGGGGCAGTGTGCTGTGGGAGGGGCAGAAGGGCAGTGTGCTGTGGGAAAATTACTGTTGAAAACAGTTACAAAGTGTTAACTTTTGTCCATCTTGCACAAATCTAATAGGCCGGGACCAGGCAGGTGGCTGCAGCCTCCTCCCAGCCAGCGGGAGGGGAGCGTGGGCCATTTAAAAGCCACTTTTGGCCAGGGGTTGGAAACTGCTGGTGCACATGGTGGGGGAAGTGCTGGCTATGGATTAGAAGGGAAACGTTACCCATATATCTCCACCCAGACAGCACAGTGCCTTCGCCTGGAGGATGGGCTCTGGTGGTCAGTTTTCTTGCTGTGCCTTTTCCCTAACAATGAAATCCTCTCCATGGTGCCAAGGATTAGCCATTGCTGGGGAACGTGTGGGGGAGAGAAGGGTGCTCTGCTTCCTCATTGTGAGGAGCTGCCTGTTAAAGACATGAGGGCTCTCGCCACGTACCACACGGCAGTGAAATATGAACGGGTGGCAGCAGCTGCTCATTAAAGCCCATTAATAATTAGAGCTGAGTCCAAGTGGAGGCTCATGGCAGCAGAATTTAACAGTGAGGCTGCACGGAAACAAATGGGAATGACAGAGGCAAGGCTAATTAAGTCCGAAAGGCCTCGGTTTTTGCGGCCCGCGATGCTGGGAGAATGTCCAGCCAAGCCAATGGCTGCCAGCAGCACCAAGGACAGAGATCAGGGACCACCTGTGCCAATAGCTCATGTGGCAGCTGGTCACCCGGCAGGCTGAGGATACGCTGTGCAGACCCCTCTGGGTCATTCCTCCTCAGCAGCTGGAGACATCTGAGCTCTGGCTCTCCCTGCTCACGCAGCCCTTCTGCTGCTATTACTTGCTCTGTGTATGCCGCCATGCTTAGATGTCTCCTACAGAATGAGGGCCCCGCTGTTAGGCACCCTGCAGACAGTCCCTGCCTCCAAGAGCTACCACAAAGAAGTGACTTGCTGGGGATCACAAGCAAGCCGGGACTAGCGTCCAGGTGTCTGGGATCCTAGCATGACGGCACCCTCTCCAGCAGGCTGCTCTGCCAGAAGAGTTAATTCAGGACAGCTGAGGAAAGCAGATGAGTTATAACCCCACATCTGTCTGGGTGCTGCCCCTTGTACTGTGAATTTGTGACGCCTGCCTTGCTGCATCGTGCAGGACTGTCGTAAGGAGGTGTGGTGATACGGTACTGAAAGTGCCGAGTGCAATTTTGGTGCATCCCTTTGTGATGCTACTAAGGGAGCTACACAGCCGTTTAATGCCCTCTGAGCTGGGGTTGTGAGACACAAGATCACTGTCAAAATTAAGGTAGTTCATGGGCCATGCAGCACCCTCCTGGAAAGCACTCACGTAGGGCCTGTCTTGCTGGAACAGCCCAGGTTCCTCGCGGGCCGTGGTGTACACAGCTGCAGTCCCAGTGCAAAATGGAGACATGGGTGAGTATTAGGGAGGAAAGAATTCAGAGCCATTTCCCTCCACCGTGGACCTGGTTTTGGCATAACATTGTATATGTGCCTCAGTCAGCCTGCTCTGCACAGGGGCCTGTGCTCCACAAACCCGCTTCACCTCGGTCTCAATCCCATCTGCCTGGCGTTTGCTCAACACCCTTGGAAGCCCTACTGGTTGCTGGAGGGGTGAGCTGACCTGAGCTGCCAAGAGAGACAGGACAGATAGCTCCTCCTGCAGCCATCTCTTGAGGTGGGAGACAATGCAGATGATATGAGCTAGAACGACCACGTGCAGCGTGTTGGCCGGGGGCACCGTGCCCTCCTTGCCTCAGAACGTCCTTTATTGCTGACTCAGACCCTCAACGTCGTTCTGTTTCGTGTGACGGCAGAGCGGCTGTCAGAGGAGGACACCTGCCTTTCTCACTCTCTTCTTGGCTGACATTTCTCTGAGCCAGACCAGCTGAGAGCAGAAAAGTGGGGACCTGGCCTGGGTTTCTTCACAAGGGATGACGTGGAAGCATGTTGCCGTTGCTGTTGAGCACTGAGCCTGATGTGTGACTTTCCAAAGAAAGAGGAAGGTTTCAGTTGGATTAACCAGAGCAGTGTGACATTCCATGTGGCGTGAACCATTCGTTCTTGCTTCGGAAAAACAAACCATGCCTTCTTACTGGCTCAGGAGGTGACACGAGCTACCTGCTCTCCAGTGGTGCCAGCTCCCCGAGTCGGAGTATCACCTCAGAGATGCTAATGCATGGGAAGCAATGAGCCATGCCCAGAAAACAGCCCTGGGGTTCCAGGTTTCATCTGCAGAATTGCACAGTAAAAACCCGTTGCCTGTTAGTTAAGTATTTTTCTACTTGGCTATTCATTTCCTTTTGTTAAGAATTGCTACTCGCTGTCTTTGATGTAATTACAACAGGCCAGTCTTCTAGTCAGACAGCTTAGCAAACAGACATTTGGATAGGCATATTTGTCCTGGCATTAAGGTATAAGGCAGGGGAGGGCTGTAGAAATTGCAAAGATTATGACTCAATACGACTACTCCAACCAGTCAGGAGTAAGGAGAACCAGGGAAATGTGACAGGGTAGGCTGGAATGATTGGATAGCATAGATTGTTGTGTGAGTGTGCAGGGAGAGTGTGTGTGTGTGAGAGAGAGAGAGTGGTATGGGTGCAGGTTGTGATGATGTGAGGGCGGGTGCAGGGACTGTGGTGAAATGGGTGTGAGGGTGGGCACAGGTTGTGTGGTGTGAGTGTGAGGGGTCGGGCGCAGATTGTGGAAGTGGAGGAGTACAAGGGTGTGCTTGAGGGATGGCTTTTTGTCTTCTGCAGTTCAAGAGCTTTAAATGTCCAAATGTCTGGCTACTAAGCCAGGAAACACCTGTGGGCTGCAGGGTTCAGTTTACATTCACATCCAGGGGTCTCCATATCCAAATAACGTTCAGCCCCCAACTAAGAAAAGCACCCAACCTGAATCTCAGCCCCTGCCCTGGCCTCCACAGGAGCTCCACAGTTCGGACCTCCCTGCCCCAAAAAAGTCAGGCTTCCCTTCACTCCAGAGGAGGAGTTGTGGTGCCTGGTTACCTCCAGTGTCTTTCAGGGCCCTTCATGGGGGAGCTGGTAGGCCTGTGTCTCCATATCTCACCATGTGCTGTATTTGCCAAGGCTACAGGGAAACAGGAGAAGGATGCCTGCTTCTCCAAAACATGAAAGAAAATCCCCTGGGATCAATCGTTTGCTTTGTGGGCTGCCTGCCAGCCTATGCCCATTTCCCTTCCATTCACCAGGACTCTACTCTTACCCCCAAATCCCAATTTTCAGTTTCATTCCCTCTGAGACATTTGTTCGATACAAGGAATGGATGAGGCCACATGTGCCCATTTCATCAGGGCCCTAGTCAGTGTCTGTACCCAAACTTCTTGAAATAAAAGACTTGTACCTCAACTCAGTCTGCCTCCAAAACTGTTGCTCTGGACGGGGATTGAAGAATTGCACAGAGACGGCCAATCTTAAGTGATTTTCTTTTTGGCAGTGAGAGGGGACAGAGAAAAGCTGTAATTATAAAGCTCCTCTAAGCAGATATTTCATGCTCCTAATTGCTGACACTGGCTGAATTGGGATTTTTTTCTCCTCCTGCTTAGAAAAATGCAGGTTGAAAGATGCTGATGTTTCCGAGTAAAGTAACATGACAGATATGGGCTGACTCCTCCACTCACCGATCTCTTCGACCCTCTCATGGATACATTACAATCAGGGGGGAATAGGAGGGATTTATTGGCTGGCATGAAGCGGCGTGGGTCTTGAAGGTACAATTTGACTTCATCATCCCAGTGCTGGGGCAGCACAGAGCCTGCAGATTATCTGGACCGGCAAATGGCGGGGTCCAAGCATCCCTGCAGCGTGAGCAGAGGAGAAACAACTTGCTGACTTAGTACCCCACAGAGGGACGGCATATTACTATGGAGGACAATCAGTCACTGAGCTGGGGAGGACGGTAAAACTGCTGCCTCCGTGTGATCCAGCTGCACCAGCTGGAGGGGAAGAATCCAATTACAGGCAAAGCGATGTGGTCTCTGGGAGACACGGCTCAGCGGTGATGGAAACAGAGCTGGGCACCTGGAACTGCCAGGCCTCATTTGCACTGCAAATGTTAAAACCTCTTACGCTGTGTAATTACAGCTAGCCTGATGCCTTTCTTAAGCAGGGTGGAAGGAAGGAGGTGGGTCTGCTCATGGCCTCAGCCCCACGGCAGGGCTGATAAACTGGGGTAATTTCCAAAGAACAAAGGACAAAATCTTTTTATTCCTTATGTTTTCTTTTTTATAAGATCCAGAAATTGGCAGCTAGTTCTGTCACCCACCACTCCCAGCCGCACATGCCAACCCACAGTCAGAGTAGCTCCGCTGCCTCCAATGGAGTTATGGTTCTGTGAAGCCAGTGCAAATGGGAGGAGAGCCAGGGACGATTTAGCTGAGTTTTCAGTGAGCCTGTAGGATAGATGGGATTGTTACGGCAGGATATGTGTATATACAGTAAGAGGGTGTGCAGCACACTAGAAGAGCACTATATTGGGTTCCTACTTTCCAGTTTTATTGCCCTTTGGTTCTTCTCTTCTCATACTATCCAGCTATCCAGGAGCTACCTGGAAAGGAGTTGTTCCCAGCTTGATGGCCATTTCAAACACAGCCAGTTTAATGGAAACATCTTCCCAAGCTCCCTATCTCTCCATATGGCTGATTGAGCTCTATAGGTGACTTTCCCCCAGGCAATTCCTGGAATCAACTGATTAGGTCTTTGAAAGCACTTTTTTGGAAAAAATCTCATAAGCTGCCTTAGCAGGAGTTGTCTGCTGTCAGAGGCTGTTTTGGGAGGACCAGGTGTTGCTGGTGGCAAGTGTTAACTTTCTCTCTTTGGGTTTAATTGATTTGGGTCCCTCTTTCTTGTTCTCCTGATGTAGCTTTTGACCTACAGATTTCAGACAGTTATTCATCATAGTGAAATCATTCCTCCCAAATCTTCCTGGTTGTGGAATGGCCCCCTATCTGGTATCCTCTGGAGCAGAGTGTGGCATTTGCTACTGTAAATGGAGAAGACTGCAAGCTGTTTGGGGCAGGGACCAAGTCTTGGTTGGTATCCATATGAGGAGCATCTCGCACAATAAGGCCCTGATCCTGGATGGGCTCCTAGGTGTCATTTTAAATATTAACAATAATATAAGGACACAACAGTGTTGTGCCCAGATCTCTCAGAGCATAGGCATAAATCCTAGGGGAAGAGAGAGGTGAAGTGACTTGTAAAGTCACACAGGAGAAGCAGGAATAGAAGCTAACTCTGTAGCCTTCTAGGTTAATGTCCCATCCATGAGGCTACACAACCTCGCCTCTGGGCAGGAGCTTGTGTGTTTTACTGGAAAGGGTTAGATGGCTGGTCAGTTTGTGAAGTATGAGAGCAGAACTCGAGGGAGGCTGGCAGCCCCATCATGACATAGCCAATCCTCTTTCTTATGCTCTTCTGTACATCCTGGATTCCACCCGGGCCAGAAGTAAGTTGACTGATTTACCATCAGGGCAGCCTTTGGGGGGTGGACTTCCAAGCCTGACCTGAATGGGGAGTACTGAGAATGTTGCACAAGGGCCCAGTCCCACAGATCCAAGATGTTCAGATGCTTCAGTGAGGGGTCTGTGGTGAAATCCTGACCCCACTAAAATCAATGAGGATTTTGCGACTGAGTTCAATGGGGTCAGGATTTGACCACTGACTTTTTAGGATGCTTTACCAAGCTTTCCCAGAGCTGCAGTCATCAGCAGAACAGAGTCCTGTGGCACTTAAAAGACTAACAAATTTATTAAGGCAGTTTTCTTCTGTCCTGTAATAGGGTCTGAGACATATAAATGAATCTTCCCTGTTCCAGGTGGTAAACAGTCCCAGCAGAAATGATTGCAAAGAACGGTACTAACTAGAGCTGAGTGAAAAATGCAGAGTCTCTGATAATGAAATGTTTTGCAGATTCATGTCAATTTCACTGAAGTGTTCATTTCAAAACAAACCAACCCTAAAACTTACAAGAAAAATCAAAATGTTTCACTGACTCTCTTGAACAAGGCATTTTGATTTTTTTTTTTTTAATTTGAGATGACTTTTTGATTCAAAATATCTGTTAATTTTATTCCTTTTTTAAATTTGAAAAACATTTTGAAATGGTCAAAATCAAAACAAAATATTTCATTTGTGCTGAATTTTTTTTTTGTACCGCTTGATTCATTGCAAATTTTGAAAATGTTCAGTTTTGTCCAGTCTAGATTATTTTTTAACTTTTTTGAATGTCTGGCCAACAAAAAAACCCCAATATTTAGCTAGCTCTAGTCCTAACCCTTTATTTTGAGTGATCCAAAAGACCATGGGGGAAATATTACCCAGAAGATCATGTGGTCAGTTATTCATAGATCCAAGACAGTAATTATTCAACATGTTCCAAAAATGAACATAATTAGTACAATTATCTGTCTCAGATGGTAATTTAGTTCATTCAGTAATAGTTCAAGGCATAAAAAGGAACTCATCAAACAATGGGTCCGGCACATGTAAGTCAACGTCTTCCTATCTTGATACGTACAGCATGTGCTGGTTCAAAATTTTAATTACAGCGATCAATGCCAGATAAATTGTTGTCTATAAGAAAGAGGTTTAATTCTTTTCAGCTGTTTCTGTAAATTCCAGGCATGAAGTCCTTCAGATGGAAAGTTTTGGGCTGAAACTGGCACTGAGATATCATGATATACTGGTTAGACCATTGAAGTGGGATTTGGGATATTTCGGTTCAATTCCTGCTTTACTATTTGCTTGTTAAGTCCAAAGCAGATGCAAAGAATTACAGAAGGGTTGCGTAAAATGGGCCCAACAAAATGGCAGATGAAATTCAGCCTTGATAGGTGCGGAATAATGGAAAAAATAATCCCAGCTGTACATATTCAATGATGGATTATACACTAGCTTTCCCACACAAGAAAAAGGTCTTGAAGTTGCCATGGATAGTTCTCTGAAAACTTCAGCTCAAAGCACAGCAGTGGTTAAAAAGGCTAACAGTATATTAGGCACTATTAGGGAAAGGACAGAAAAATATTATAAGTCTGCTATATAAACCTATGGAGAACCCAAAACTTGAATATTTTGTCCAGTTCTGCTCTCCTATCTCTAAAAGGCTATAGTAGAGCTTTAAAAAGTTCTCAGAAAAGATGATCCAGGGAAAGGAACAGTTCTAGAAGCTGATAAAAAGGGATGCCTCTGGAGGGTTATGACACTGGTCTATAAAATCAAGAATGGTGTGGACAAAGTGAACAGAGAAGTGTTATTTACACTTCACACAATACAAAAACCAAGGTCACCTGAAGCAGTTTAATAGGCAGCAGATTTATTATGAACAAGAGGCAGGGCTTTATCATACAATGTCCAACTAACCTGTGGAACTTCTTGCCAGGGTATGTTGGGAAGGACAAAAGCATAACCTGGTTAAAAAAAGATGTAGATAAATTCATGGATGAGAGGTCTACAGTGGTGCAGTTGCTCCACTACGGCCAGGAAAGGGTTAACTGGCCTGGAAGTGGCAGCCAATCAGCTGCTATGGGGCTATGAACCAATAAGAGTCCAGCACCCAATAAAAAGGAGGGAGCAGCAGTGGAAGCTGCTCAGCTGCAGGGGGAGCTTGAAGGGAGAAGGTCTCTCCCAGGTTGCAGGGTCCAGGACCAGGGAGAGCTCCCAGTGCGGTTAGTGAGGGCTGACCTAAGGGCTGGAGTTCCTGAAGGGAGCAGACAGCGGCAGGTGACTGGAGCAGTGGTCCAAGGGCCAGGAGTGGAGTGGACAGCGGTAGCGACTGGAGCAACGGTCCGAGGGCAGGAAGCCAAGAGCAAATGGTGGCTGGACTCCAGACTGGTGAGGTGCTGTGTGAGATAGGGGCTGCGGGGAAGGTGGCCATGGGAACTGTTGAACTCCTTACAGAGGATTGGAGGGAGGCGGGGGCCTCAGCGGAGGCGTAAAGGGTCCCTGGGCTGGGGCCTGGAATAATGGGTGGGCTGGGGCCCGGAGAAGTGGGTGAGCCCGGGTCCCTCCCTGCTCCTCTACTGTGCCAGGAGTGGCATGGGTGCCAGTTGTGGCACAGGCTTGCTGGCCCATAGACTATTTTAACTGAGTGGGCCTGGGAGGTACGAGCTGGACTATATCCTGGAAGGGGTGGACATAAGGGGCTTGGCCGGAGGACTAAGATCCCAGAAGAGGACTTGGGGAATGAGTCCAGCGTGACAGGAGCTGAGCGCAGGCCACCTGACGGGGACCACTTGAGCTCAATTCCCCAATAAGAGCACCAGGAGGCACTCGTCAGGTGGGTCCCGCACTGAGGATTGCTTATAAGGTCCATCAATGGGTATTAGTCAAGATGATGCAGCCCCATGCTCAGGGAGAGAGAGTCTAAACCTCTGACTGCCAGAAGCCAAGACTGGAAGATGGAGCTGGATCATTTTGTAAGTGCTGTGTTCTATACACACCTCCTTAAACTCTGGGATAGGCCGCTGTTAGAGACCAGATATAGCACAAGATACTCCATCTCTCTTTCCTCTCCCACCCGTTATCTATTTGGATTGTCACTGTTGCCATCTTTTGTGTGTGGGGCGCGGTTATTGCGAGTCTCACAGTATTGGCGTTTTCCTTGCAGCGTCAAGTGCTGGGCTAAAAAAGGTTTCCGTTTAAAAAGAAAAACAAGTTTCTAACCCTCATAGTTGCAGAAGAAAGTTTGAAAGCATGAAGCAAATGTGCCCTAAAGGGTCAGAAATCAGAAGGCAAAAGAAAGAACCTAACCTTTTTCTTTTTTTTTTTTTTAAAAAAAAACCCTGCATTTTAAAGCTAATCTCAAGGTTTGGAGTTTTGGCCTGTGATTTTTTGCATGCTTGAGGACCTATGTACACAGTACTGCTGTAAGCTCTTTGAGGTGGGGACTCTGTTGCCACTGGGGGCCTCTGAATGTTGTCATTCAAATAATGAATAATAATCATTAGCAAGGAAATGGCTGTGATAGGATTTGTTCCCTGTTTGGAGGCTCTGTGGGCTCCTGAGGTTTTTTGTTTTTTTTTCCAGCCTCCTCCTCTTTTTCTTTAATGTTCAACTGGCATTTAGCTTTACGCTTCCCAGTGATTTCCTGGTGGTGGGCTCCATTGCTGCAAACGTTAGCTGGGAACTTAAGTTACAGAGAGAAGAGAGCAAAGTCTTGTGGAAGAGGAGATAATTACCTTTCTAATATAATTATGCTGGGGTTGGTGATCCTTTTATTTCAGTGCGTGTACTTCTGGTGGTAATACAATAACAGGCAAGGATTAAAATTTACTAGGCTGTTATCAGTTGTCTGTAGCAATTGGAGCCCATTTCCATCTCAGCGGAGAGAAATTTGTCAGAGGAGATCGCAGCTAAACATTAAGGAAGGAGGGAAGCTTTGGAAAGGAAAGGAAAACCATCCCCAGTTAAATACATTCTGTGGGTTGTTTAGGTAGCTCGGGTAACACGGCATGATTAATGGCATTTCAGGGGCAGCTGGTGCTGGTCCAGAGTTGGATTTTCAGGCATATAATGTGTCGTCTTTTGTTTGAAAGCTCTGACATGGCAGACTGAAGGAGACCTTAAGGCAGGCCTTGACAAATCAATGTTTCTGGTCACCATGGCAACTAGTTTTAGTAGCCTGTCATCTAGCTCCACTGCAGATATGTAATGGAGGAGTGCCCCCTGGTGACCAAAAGTAAAATTGCTGGCACCTAGCTGTGAGCCACTTTTGTCCATCCCTGTCTTAAGGGTATGACCATGCTGCAGGTGCCACAGCTGCAGTTCTGCCATGGTCACGGTGTAGTGTTGAGTAGACATTACTACAGTGTTTTCTGTCACTGTAGCAAATCCATCCCCTCAAGAGGCAGTAGCTAAGTCAATGGAAGGATTTTTCCGACAACCTAGTTGCAGCTATAGTGTGGGTTAGATTGGCCTAACTGAAGCTGCACAGGATGTTGAATTTTCACAGAGCAATGTAGCCAGATTGATCTAATTTTTAGGTGCAGTCCAGGCCTAAGTTCTTGGGCCTTGTCTTAGATTCTTTCCATACAGAATCCAAAGGCTCTGATGTTTTGGCAGGTCTACCAGATTAGAAACCAGGCACCGTGGAGAGATGAGAAATAGATGCTATGCTATGTACCCCTCAGTGTGTTAGTGCAATGCTACACAGCCTGAATAGAATTAGATCAAAAGGGGCTATTGAAAGGACCAGGCAGGGACGGCAAAAAAATGGGCTACATCTCTTTAAAGGGCACCTCTTCAAACAAATAGCCAGGTTAATAGCCTGGAAGGGAGGTTTCTCAGCCTGGACTTGGCTATGTGGTGTGGCTGAGAATCTGAAGAATAAAAGCTACTGATGTGTCAAAGGTACTCCTGGCAGATAGGCAGTGGGGAAGTGGTTGGTTCAACTGGTCGCTAACACAGAGGCCAGGCTGACCAGAGACTGAGAAGGAGGATCTGATCTGCAGCAAGGTGGCTACAGCTCAGCCCTGAAAAGAAGGGAGCATCCCTAGGTAGGGTGAGCAGATGTTCCCGTTTTATGGGGATAATTCTGATATTGAGACTCTTTCATAGGCACATACTGCTTCCCACCACGTCACAATTTCTCCTACTTCCTATCTGGTCACGTGAGGGGAGGGAAAGTCACATGGAGCTAGCAGTTGGAGGGGAATGCCAATATAGTGTGTTGCGCCTTTTCTGCCCGTGTGGCTAGTGGAAGTTTGGGGCCCTGGGGGGGTGTCAGTTGGAGGTAGAAATTGATGAGTCTAGTGTCTTCTTTGCCACAGTCTTGTTTATTTATCAGGACTGTCCAAAGTCCTGCTCCTCTGAATGCTGGAGTGACCAAGAATGGAAGGAGCAGTTTCTTAGCTTACAGTACCCCGTCTGGCAGTCTGAAGCGACTCTCAGCCAGTGTGGACGTCAGAAGGGTTTATTAGTTCTCAGGGTCACAGCGTAGACAGACTTGGTTAGTGGGTTAAATAGGAGTTACAGCAGCAACCGACCGAAGAGCCCAAAGCCCCCATCCTTGGGCTCTGCTCTTGGCAAACACCCCACAGAGCACTGGCTCGTCGTTCCAGGCAGCCCATCACCCCTCCAAAGACACCCCCTTGCCCTTTCCCAGCCATTTGTCTCCTTCCCAGCCAAGGGGGCCACTCCTCTTGATCTCCCCTGCACAGTGTGTAAGAACGGGTTGAGCCAGGGCAGGACATCCTGGCCAGGTCTGCGTCTGTATGGCTGGGGAAGGCCCATCTGCCATCTAGTGGTCGCTGAAATGATCACACAGCTGGGTCCCATCACCGACATGCACGATATGGGGGAAACTGAGATGGACTCAGAGAAAACCCTAAGAATAGCTTCCCTTAGTCACAGCCTGCTAGTATCTGAGGGGTGCAATGTGGAGACCTGGTTGGGTAATAGTTTGGCCTCGGGGAACCATCTCGAAAAGAGGAAAAGGCATGGGCCTGCCTCTAGGAAGGGGAAGCCTACCACAGTCTTCCTCCAGTCATTCCCCGTGCACTGTCATAAAACAAATCAATGCAGTTGGTTTGATACTTCACGCTCCCTTGACGCGCTCTCAGCATGTCCCTGTGCAGGGTCCTGCTGGGAGGGGGCACAGGGCTGGCTGTGTTTGATTCTATGCAGGGGCATCATGGGCCCGAAAAGAGGTTTGGGACCCGGGCCTGTGGCCTGGGCCCTATCCTCTGCTGCACAAGCCCCACCCCAGGGCCCGATCCAACTGCCAGGATCCAGATTGGCCTCCTGCCGCTGCTGACTGGGGGCCTGGCCCCAGGTCCTCAGCTGGGGTTGGGGCTGGATCCAGCCGCTGCTGACCCTCGTGGGGGCCCCCAGGTCTCTTTCCTCCCCCACCCTTGTGGGGTCCTCTTCCCAGAGACATTGAAACATATCTTGCCCTGGTCTGAGCGCGAGCTTGGCTCTGCTTCCTGAAAGGCAGCTGCTGGCTGAAGGATGACTGACATCTGCAGAAGCAATTTCCACGTTGAGGAGTTAGCACGTCACTGCCTTTCAAAGCTCTCTTGCTGCCAGCTCCCTTTGCAACAGCGCAGGATGCCAGGCAGGCTCTGGAGGGAGGCAGCAAGAGACGGGCCAAATAAGGGAATGAATAACATTCCCCTCTCAGAATGGGAAAAGCACATGAGATTTGGAGGGGTGGGGGGTGCGTGTTCTGGGGTTTGGGGCAGTGGCCTCTTGGGCTCTATGCCCAGCCATGTGGGTATGGTTAGTCGGGAGTGAGTGAGGCAGGAGTTCTGGGGTTTTCCCTTGACTCCCCTCTGTGATGCCGAGTAAGTCCCTGAACCGCCCCCAGCCTTGGTTTCCCCATTGGTAAAATGGAGAGTGAACTTACCTCTGCTAGGGAGGGTGGTGAGTCTTGACTTGCGTTTACTGAGCGTTTTGAGAACCTCAAAAGGTAGATGATCTAGAAAGAGAGGATTTTATTACGTGACCTCCCAGGGCACTGTCTCTCTCCTTTCCTGTCGTCAGGTCCCTTGCTGTCTCGACCATGACCTTCCGAAGCTAGATGGAGGAAAGAATTCAGAACACTTGGCTCTGAGCTCTGGGACGTTCTCCTTCCTGATAGCTGAGAAGTAATTCTTCTGCTCTACTCTGCCCTGATTAGGCCTCACCTGGAGTATTGTGTCCAGTTCTGGGCGCCTCATTTCAGGAAAGAGGTGGACAAATTGGAGAAAGTCCAGAGAAGAGCAGCAAGAATGATTAAAGGTCTGGAACACTTGACTTACAAGGGAAGATTGAAAGAGCTGGGTTTGTTTAGTCTGGAAAAGAGGAGACTGAGAGGGGACGTGATAACAGTTTCCAAGTACCTGAAAGGTTGTCATGAGGAGGAGGGAGAAAAATTGTTCTCCTTAACTGCTGATGATAGGACAGTAAGCAATGGGCTTACAGTACAGCAAGGGAGGTTTAGGTTGGACATTAGGAATATTTTCCTAACAGTCAGGGTGATTAACCACTGGACTAAGTTGCCGAGGCAGCTTGGGGAATCTCCATCATTGGAAGTTTTTAAGAGCAGATCAGACAAACATCTGCCAGGGATGATTTGGTCCTGCCATGAGTACAGCGGACTGGACTCGATGACCTCTCATGGGCCCTTCCAGTTTCTGTGATTCTCTGATCCCCTGAAGGGGAAGTGGCAGAGCGTCCCCGGCCCACATCCTCTGAAAGGAAAGCATCGGATGCCCTGTTGCTGTCTTACCTGTGGGTTAACCTGCACTTGGATTTGCTGTCCCCTTCACCTCTTTGCTGCTGCTGGCAGAGGCTGTAAAAGGAAAGAGTGGCTCTGGGCAGCCAATCAAATTGTAAAACATTGAAAAGGTCAGAGTGGTACAGTTTATTGTTGGCTGTCGCAGAACATGAGAGGCATTAAAATTCTGCCGCCTCATTCTTGTAATAAGGGAGAAAGTTGTAACGAGAGAAGAAAATGGCAAAAAGGACAATCTCCTGCAAAACAAGCTTGGAGCAAGAGAGGGAAATGGTGCAAATGTGGCCGGTTTTTAGTGAGTCTTAAATTCCAGGGGCTTGTGGTGCTGGTGGTAGCTTCACGTTCTAGTCTTTGCTTTTGTAGCCCCAGGTTCAAATCCTGCCTTAGGGCAGGCTGGAAGGAAAGTGAATTTGATGGTCTTAGCTTACTCCTGGTTTGGCTTTGTCTACACTTGAACACAGAGACCTTGCAGGAAGGATGGATGTGTTGGGAGGTACTTGAGGACTGAAGATGAGCAGAGCTGTGGGAGACACCCAGGACTGGAATAGCAAGGGCCAGGATGGATGGGCATTGGCCCAAGTGTGTGTTAGGCCTTGTACACACTACAAAGTTATTGCGCGATAAAGCCCTTTATCGCGCAATAACAAACAGAGCGTACACACACAACTTACTGTTATTCCGCGTTAAGTCCCTTCTTTTTGCGCAAAATGTAAACCACCTAAACGAGCGTGGTTGCTGCTAACGCGGAATAGTTGTTGCGCGATGGCCCGTGTGTGTACGCTTCTCGCGCAATGTGAAAATTCCGGAAATGGCCCACAATTCAAATTCCCTCCCTTCTGCACTTCCGCCTGTACTCTATCGCCGTGACGTCATTTTTCCCGACCTCCTCTTCTGTCCCGCGAATTTTTGAATTCACCACTCTCCCTTCTGCCTCGCTGTTCAGTGCTGCTGCCTCTGTGTGCTTAGCTTGCAATGTCGTCGCGCCGCAGCAAACGAGCTCCAGCCTGGACAGCAGCAGAGGTGATGGACCTGATAGGCATCTGGGGAGAGTCCGCCGTGCAGTCACAGTTACGGGGCAGCCGGAGGAATTTTGACATTTTCGGTCAAATTTCAAAAGCCATGACCGAAAAGGGGTACGAGCGAGACACCCTGCAGTGCCGGGCAAAGGTGAAGGAGCTGCGGATAACATTTCACAGAGCCAGAGAGGCTAACCGGCGCTCTGGCTCCGCGCCAGCAACGTGCAGGTATTATAAGGAGCTGGAGGCGATCCTGGGCGGCGATCCCACAACCACCCCGAACTGCACGGTAGACACTTCGGAGACTGCACCCCAAACAGAGAAGGCAGCAGAAGGCGACGAGGCACTTGTGGACGAGGAATCAGAGGATGAAGACTACGAGGACGGAGAGAGCGGAGCCACCGACCCGGGGAGCCAGGAGTTATTTTCCACTCAGCCAGAAACAAGCTCCACTGATTCCTTCTCCACGCCTACCCAGGAATCATCAGAAGGCAGCTCTGGTAAGTCCCGTTCGCAGTGTTCTCTATTCTAGCTGCTACAGCTCAGCGTATACATGGTTTTTATGCAAGGGGTTTTCATTTTCTGTATCTTCAGTTCTGTACCTAACAGATGTGTAAAGGTGTTACTAGCATTACATAAAAAGGTCATCAATGTATGCCTCGATTTCCAAGTAGTCGTTCCCTTTCAAGTCACTGAACGCGTTATCCAAATATTTCCAGAGTCTTCTCTTGAAATTACATGGTAGAGCGTTCCTTTGCCCTCCACCATTCAGGGACACTCTTCCTTTCATCCTCGCAAGCACTGCTGCGGGTACCATTGCTGCGCACAATCCTGCAGCGTAAGGTCCCGGCTTGAAGTCGGCAACATGAAGGAGATGCATTCTCGCTTGCAGAGGCACTCTAAGCAGTGTGAGATCTGCCTCTATTTCAGCCATCTCGGGCACGGGTTCAGAACTAGCAGTGGCAATAGTCAACTCTCCCTTGTACTAACTCAGCAACCCGTCCCAAGCTTTGGGAAATTTGTTACCGCCCCCCCATAGGTTCCCACTTGTGTATTGAAGGAATGTGTGGGTAGAACAACATTATTTGCTCCTGACCGTGGCGAGAACAATAGCGGCATTCTACATTTTTCATATCTGAACAGGAATGACCTTCGGTGGACAGTCTACAGCTGCAGCTGAGCGTCTGAGGAGGATAAGGCGGAGGCCTCGCAGGAGCAAGGAAGACGTCTTCCAGGAGCTCATGCAGTTCCATGAGGCCTCTGCGAGGGAGACAAGGCAATGGAGGAGGCAGTGTAGGCAGGACAGGAGACAGAGCAGTGCGAGGAGAGAGCAGCAGAAGGATGCCCTAATAGGCATCATGCAAGAGCAGACCAACCTCCTCAAGAGCATGGTCGGTCTGCTCCAGGCTCGCACCCCCCATCATCAGCCTCATATGCCTTTCAGTGCATCCACGCCACATTCCCCCCCCAGACAGTTTTTAGACCACCATGGACATCCATGGTGTAGTGGTAACAGAACCCCTCCCCCAACGTATGTAGTTGAGTTCCGCACCTATACCCACCTTTAGTCCCTTCTCCCATCAAACCCGAGTTTGGATAACTGTTAATCGAATAAAGTTGAAACCTTGTTAAACTTAATCAGACTTTCTTTATTTGTTTCAGTAATTTAACATTAACGGCTTTTGATTTAATGAATGATTATATGGGAAAAAAACAGAAGTTTTAGAGCTAATTTTTTAACAGTCGAAAAATATAGAAAATGGTTACTAATTAAACTCAAAGGTACAATCTTAACCAACAGTACTAAAATGGGTTTTTAACGCATCCCTTATGCGAACTGCCCTTAGCTGCGCCCCCCTGATACCCCTCGTGTCTGGTTGCTGGTAGGCATTTTCCAGACGTTGTGCCTCAATGGTCCAAGAGTTCCTGAATCTCTCCCCCCGGCTTTCACATATATTGTGAAGAACACAGCAAGCAGAAATAACTATTGGGATCTTGTCCTCATGAAGATCTAGCCTGCCATACAGCGCTCTCCAGCGCGCTTTTAAACGGCCAAAGGCACACTCCACAACCATTCTACATCTACTTAACCGGTAATTGAAACGCTCCTTGTCAGGATCCAACTTCCCGGTGTACGGCTTCATGAGCCAAGGCATCAGTGGGTAGGCGGGGTCCCCAAGTATCACCACTGGCATCTCTACACCGTCCACAATTATTTTCTCATCTGGAAAAAAGGTGCCCGCATGTAGCCTTCTGAATAGTCCAGAGTTTCTAAAGATGCGTGCATCGTGCACCTTTCCAGACCAGCCAGCATTAATGTCCATAAAGCGACCACGGTGGTCCACCAGTGCCTGTAGAACCATCGAAAAGTATCCTTTCCTATTTATGTATTCAGAGGCAAGGTGGTCGGGAGCGAGAATAGGGATGTGAGTCCCATCAATTGCACCCCCACAGTTCGGGAAGCCCAACTCATTAAATCCTGCGATGATCTCCCTCACGTTTCCCGGGGTCACCATCCTCCTGAGCAGAATACGGTTGATGGCTCTGCATACTTGTGACAGTGCCACTCCAACGGTCGAGCGTCCAACCCCAAACTGGTTTGCGACCGAGCGGTAGCAGTCTGGAGTCGCCAGTTTCCAAAGTGCGATAGCCACACGCTTCTCCACGGTCATGGCGGGTCTCATCCTCGTGTCCTTGCATCGAAGGGCAGGGGCAAGCTCCTGGCATAGCTCCATAAATGTGGCTTTCCGCATTCTAAAGTTCTGTTGCCACTGATCATCATCCCACAGCTGAAGGACGATTCGTTCCCACCAGTCTGTGCTCGTCTGCCGGGACCAAACACGGCGGTTCAGGCTGTGTTGCTGGTCCACGAAACTGATCAGAATGTCCGTTTTGTTTTCAATGCTGTCATCATCCGAGACCGAGTCATCCGTGTCATGCTCTGAATCATAGCCAAAGGCAAACCGCAACAGAATCTGGGCTGTGTTCACAATGCTGAAGGCAGCATTCAAGATCACAGCAGAATCCATGTTGATTATTAAAAGGCAGTTCCGGAAACCGGTTGCTTCAATTTGAAATTCGCGCTCGTTGCTATTGGCAACTGCTGGGTAGCGTCGGTAGCGCAATGCACCACGGGAGATGATACTGGGGACTCTGGGATAGGTACCCACAATCCCCTTTGCTTTACTGGAGGACTGCGATCAGAAGGGGGGGGGCTTTGTTCCGTTCGAGCAAGCATGGTGTGTACGCGATCTCGCGCAACAACAGCCACGGGAGAATTAATGCGGAAGAGGATTATTGCGCGATAAAAATGGTAGTGTGTACATAGCCTTAGAAGCTGTAGGCTAGCAGGAAGAGTTGCAATAAGGTGCATTAACCAAGCTGAGTGCACAGAGACTGTATTGGACTATGCAGCCAGGGGGCTGCACTAATGAAACAGGTGGCTGAGCTATATTTTGCATGAGTTGATATTGGCTCTCCTCATCTTTAACTTCAGTCCACTCTAGGAACAGTCCCTTCTCCACAAGCCAGAGCCACCATCCAAGCAGAGCCCTCGCCTGCCTTATGAGAGCCAGGCAAGGTAAACAAAAGCGAGTAACAATTTCCTCTGCATCGTTCTATGCTGATTCTCTCCAATCCCCTTTGTTGCTAGTGATCACAGCGTCTCCTGGGGAGGGGGGGGGGGGGCGGGCAAGGCATCCAGGAAGCAGAGCAGAGCCTGAAGAAGAACTTCTCACCCAAACTCCACCCCAACTCCTAAACTTTGCAGTCTGCAAATTCCAGATCCAAACTCTACACTGCCCAGTTGCATCCTGCGGTCTCAGCAAACGCACTTAACTTTTGCCAGGGCTTGCCACTTCTGAGCCCTGGGACCTGTAGGGTTGGGAGTTCATAGGCCCGGTACCTCTGGGTTTGCTGCGTCAGTTATGAAATGAAAAAGAATTGCTTGAAGTTGGCATCTCTCATTATCGCTGAGTGGATGCTATTTGAGTCCTTCCCATTCTTAGTCACACTGAATCTTTTGTGGAGGATTGCAGGCTGAATGTGACATGCCTTATGTGCCTGATCTTTGTGGGAGAGACATGCCTTGTTCTGAGTGTGTTCTTGCTGAACTTCTTGTCATCTGCCCCCAGCACTGCCTTCACTCACAGCCACTTCCATCATCCTGCCTTCCAGAAACCAAATTCAGTCTGCACCACAGGAGCAGCCTATGCCACTGAATCCATCAGATTAGCATTTCACCTGGTATTTGACTGCTCTTCTGCCTCCCATCCTGCTTCATGTCAGGTTGCCAGGCTGCCTGGAAAGATCACAACAAAGTCGTAGGGAGCTGGCAAAAAACCCCTCACTTGCTTCTCTACTCCTTGCAAATGACTGAAGGAGTTTTCCTTCCCTGCCAAACATGTGGGCTGTTGAAGATGACTTATATAAACATCAAAGTTTGATCCATCATCCGAGCCATCAACAGCTAAAGAGGCAATTGGGTTTCCTTGAGCCATGCTCTCAAAGCAGCCTCATGAAGCAGCTCTCTAAGTAGCCTCATGAAATCCAGTCAAGAATCATGTCCATAGGAGAGCACCTCTGGCAGACTGGTTTCCCAGCTGTGGAGTGGGTGTGAGGTGCGGGCGGGGGGAGTTGCTGGCTGCGAGCTTTCACGGAGCTGCTGCTGCCGCCCTTGAAGATAAAAGGAACATGAAAAAAACACACCATCAAGTGCTTAAGGTCCTAAAATGCCTTCCAGCCATTGTGATCTGATGCAGGGGAGTGCCTTCCTCTGGGTTTTAAGGAGAGCTGGTCAGAAAGCCAAAGTTCTCCTAAGAGGAGAGGTCTTGCAAAAGATCTTGGTTAGAAAACGCTCATTTTAAAAGATGCTGTTTTTTCCCAGTGGAGTGATTCAAAGTGATTCTAAATAAAAATGTTTGTTTAGAATAGACTTAAGATACCAAGGCAAGCCCAGAACAACATTTCAAGCCCCATGCACTGCTACAGGCTGGGGACCGATCGGCTAAGTAGCAGCGCTGTAGAAAAGGACCTGGGAGTTATGGTGGACGGGAAGATGAATATGAGCCAACAGTGTGCCCTTGTTGCCAAAAAGGCCAATGGTATATTAAGCTGCATCAGTAGGAGTATTGCCAGCAGATCGAGGGATGTGATAATTCCCCTCTATTCGACACTGGTCAGGCCGCATCTGGAGTACTGTGTCCAGTTTTGGGCTCCCCACTACAGAAAGGATGAGGACAAATTAGAAAGAGTCCAGCGGAGGGCAACGAAAATGATTAGGGGGCTGGGGCACATGACTTACGAGGAGAGACTGAAGGAACTAGACTTATTTAGTCTACAGAAGAGAAGACTGAGGGGAGATTCGATAGCAACCTTCAACTACTTGAAGGGGTGCTCCAAAGAGGAGGGAGCTAGGCTGTTCTCAGTAGTAATAGAGGACAGAACAAGGAGCAAGGGTTTCAAATTACAGCTGGGGAGGTCAAGGTTGGATATTAGGAAAAACTTTCTCACTAGGAGGGTGGTGAAGCATTGGAATGGGCTATCTAGGGAGGTGGTAGAATCTCCATCTTTGGAGATTTTTAAGGCCCGGTTAGACAAAACCCTGGCTGGGGTGATTTAGTGGGAGTGGTCCTGCTTTTTAGCAGGGGGTTGGACTAGATGACCTCGTGAGGTACTTTCCAACCCTATGATTCTATGAAACAAACATTTTAGTTTCAGTGTTTCCCACAGGATGACTGAAAGTGACATTTTCCTGGGGCGGCGGCGGAGGGGTGGGAGCAGTTTAAATAAGTCAGGATTTTTCAGCAGGAAAACTTCCTCTATGAAACATTTCAGCCAGCTCTGGTTCTAAGTGCTGTGACATATGTTAATTTGCTTTAAATACTTATCACCGAGAAATTACCAAATTTCCTCCAACCGAGACTCACTATTTATGGGCCTACACAAAAGCAATATTTGGTGTTCTTTGTTATTTATATTACAGTTGCACTTAAAGGCCCTGCCACATTGCGCTAGGTGCTGTACATCCATACACTGAAAGATAGTGCCACCTCTGAAGAGTTTACAATCCGCATATCACCAGACAGGCAAAGTTTGTGTGGGGAAAGAAAGGCACAGAGACTTGCTCAAGGTGACACAGCAAGTCATTGGTAGAGCTGGGAATAAAACCCAAGACACCTGAGTCCCAGGCAAGTGGATACATTACTTATCACGGCTCGCTGCCTTCTCCTTAGATTGCTCTGCAGGCGGTGAGTTTTGTGCTCAGCATTGTGGTGGATTCCGGACTAAGAGGGGTCATAAGGAAGGGCATTGGTACAGCTATTTGTGGGTTCACACCACTTCATAGCATCACAGTTTATGTGCTGTATTTAGACCAGGAGCAGTGGTAACAGTTCCTTTTTGCACCGTCCTGAAGTTTCAGCACTGGGTACTGCTTGTCCATGTCTCTGGAGATGCTCACGCAGAAGAATTGGGCCAAAATGATTCGAAGGAAAGCAAAGCTGTAGCTATTTCTGGGAATCCATTTCCCCACCCCTGAGGCACCAGTCTCCTACTGCTACTAATGAGGGTTAGGGACAGATGGGGCAGGAGAATGAAGCTAGATTCCCTCAAGGTCAGATATGCCACCTTGTCAGAGGCTTCTGGAAGAATGTGGGTGTCATCTGTGCCAGAAGAGAGCATCCACCTAGCCATATAACCCCCTTCCTAGAGTGAGACGTTCTAGATTAATGGCTCCCAACCTGGGGCGCAGGACACCCTTGGGTGGGGATGCCAAAGATTACAGGGGGCCTGTGAGGCTTCAGTAGTATTGAGGTCATTTAACATCCCCCACCCCCTGTGCTAGCCAGGCATAGCAACCTAGATCCCCCCACTGGTTGAAATTGAGTAGTAGCCCCAAGTTGGCCAAGGCAGAGGAAGTGGCCACAGGGGGTGTGTGGAAACAGCTGTGTCAGGGAAAACTTAGCTTCTTATTCAGGTAAGAGTAATGTATTAGTATCATTTATGTAATTTAAGTCGGTTTATTATCATTATATGTGTTTGTTTCTGGCTGGGTCAGGGATGTGGTGGGGGAGGCATGTGTTTTACTTAGTGGTAAATAGTGTGGCTTTCACTCAAAGGTTGGGAACCACTCTTCTAGATTCCAAAGGGGTAGCCGTGTTAGTCTATTGTAGAAAGACACTCTTCTAGATGTTTCAGATGAAACTCTAATCCCTTCCCCTCCCAGCCAACCCCCCACCAACCTAGAGTGCACTAGTCCTGCACAGAGAGTGGGGATGAGGAATTTTCCAAAGATCTACCTGGCGAAAAGTACCTTCATCACACATGAGGACTAACTGATTTTACTTTTTTTTTTCATCCTACCCAGTGTTTCTGAATCTGCTATTCATTACCAGCTTCAACCACAACATTGGTTGATGCAGGAATGACCACGTAGCATTCTTTAGGGTCTGTGCATTATACAGGCAGTCAGACTTATCAAAATGGTGCCTTCTGGTCTTAAAATCTTTGTGTCAACTTTTACTTGTTTGACTTCATTAATATCCTGCAACAGTGAGTTCCACAGATCATGTACCCATTGTGTTTAAAAGCTAGAAGTGATGCAGTACTAATTAGTTATCTCTTCACTTGCATCATAGGGCTTGCTTTTTATAGTTAGTGTGTGTGAGGCTTTGATTCATGCTGAAATATCTAGATTTCCAGAGACATACTGTAAAAATTCTGAAACTCAGACTGCTGTGAGGAAAGATTTAAAGGCTTCAAATTGTCCAGAGAGCAGAGCCAACCCTCTTCGTCTGATCTTTCTCTTTAGGTTGGGGGAGGCAAGGGATGTGAGGAAGGGTCATGTTGGGGCAATGCCATGCTATTTACTGACGAGTCACATGTAGTCTATGGAATTGGAGATCTAGGCACTGTTTTTCTCACTTGCCCCAGTGGCAGAGGGAGCTGTTCTCTCACACATCTGGGGCAGAGTGCCGGAACGCTCCGCTCTGTGCCCTCTGAACTCCAAGGCGCCGCATGCTGCGCCACCGACCACCTTTCTGGACAAAGAGGATGACTGGAGAGGTGTAGGATAGAGTTCTCCTCTCAGCCCCCTAACTGGCCAGAGTGTGGGAGGGGCTCCCTGACCACCCACCCTTGCTCTATGGTATGAATTCAGCTCCCAAAACATGGGAAAAAAGGCTGAGAAAGGAGAGTGTGATTTTTCTCTCCTCCCAAGGTTGGGTAAACTGGGATCTTCTGCTGCTTGTTCCCAGATGGGGCTCTCCTCCTTGCTTGGAACGGGCCAGGAGAGGGGCAGGCTGTAAGAACAGGACCAACACAGACAGAGCTGAAACAGCAGCAGCAGCCCTCCCACCTGGAGCTGCCTCCTCCCAGCTGTTTCCAGGGCTACTGGAGGAAAGAATCTTTGATAACTAGAGGAAAGTAAATGACTAAGTGATTGTCAGAAATGCTTACTATGGAGATTAAACTCCTTCCTCCCCTTCCCGTTTGGAGTTTGGTGCTTCCTAGGCAAGGCTGAGCTGGGTGCAAATCCTCAGTTAACGCAGGCTGATAAACTAGAGGTTTCCTACCTTGGTGCTGGCTGAGAAGCCAGCCTTGAAGCTGCATTTCTATTATTCCCCTTTCTTTCTGGAGAGCTGCCTGCATGGTGATTAGAGCTGTGTGCAGTCACAGAAAGCAATAGACTGAGAACAGGGCTGGGGGCAGGAGCTCCTGGCTGTGACGTACTGTCTATATTATCTCAGGCAACGATCTGTTATTTGCATTACGCTCATGCCTCAAAACCTCACTGAAGGTCCAGGTCCCATCATGCTAGGTGCTGCATAACCTTAGTAAAAGCTAGCCCCTACCTCAAATGGTTTCCAGTCTAATTAGACAAGGCAGATGCGGGGTGGGAGGGAAACCGGGATACTGAGAGAGGAAGTAAAGGAACATGCCCAAGGTTGTACAGTCAGTTAGTGGCTGATCAGAGCCCTGGTCCTCTCTGTCTTTTCATCGCCCTGTACCTCAGTTTACCTCTTGCAAAATGGGGATAATCCCTACTTGACATGAGGTTTGCGAAAGCTCGTGTAAAGCCTTTTGCAAAGGCTGGACTAACACTGCTAAATATCTCGGCTGCTTTGAAGTTTGTTACAAACTGGAAAAAGGTCCCGTTTCACAGACACAAATCCACTGTTTCACAATTTTGTTTGTGCTTGTGTAACCCATATGCCTAAAAAAGGCTATCCCTCTTTAAGAGACCTGCTGAGGGTGGGTTACTGTTGCTGGGCAGATTAGCTACCCACAACGAGAAACTTCTTGAGGCAGGGAGTGGTAGCATTTTGAGCATGCTTCACAGGGTGCCCTGCTGGTGTGATGTGTGGTCAGTCAGATGACATGGGAGCAGCAGTCTGTGCAGACAGCAGGCAGGATCTGCTTTGAGAAGAGCCCATGTGCTCAGTTTTCAAGAGAAGCTGAGCCAGGAGTGAACAAGATGTTTTCTCCCTCTAATGGAATCATCTGCAACAGACTTTGCAGACATGCATATGGGACTGAGGGCTGGTTGCACAGGAGAAGGAAAAGTCTGCATGGAATGCTACAGAGGATTCCGGCAAAGAAAGAAGAAGAGGACAGCTATTTCTTGCCACTCAGGCCTCTATATTCGAACATAGACTGTAGCTGAGAGTTGGGTGAACTCCACCTGGACTTTGGGACTCTTGGGTATCTTTCGGGTGGGGTTTCTGTAGGAATTGTTCTTGGTTAATTGTATTTTGTTTTCTTAGGATAAGGTTTATTTAGTTAATAGTTAATAAAGTTCATTGTTATGTTTGTTTTTAGTAGTATTTTAATGTGGGAGGGTAACTCGGAGCAATCTTTGCCGCGAGTCCCATACAGACTGGATCCTGGGTCTCCAGCTGCTTTCTCCACAGGGATTGGGGTGTATTTCTGTGAGGCACTGGAGAAGGGCAATTGAATTAATTTTAGCCCACCCGAAGGTTACACTTGGGTTGGAAGATGGACTCCTTGTCCAGTTCCCTCCCTTTGGATGTGTGAGTGATACTCCCCTGAGACTGGAGACAGCTTCAGCAGGGGTTGTGCCCGTGCTGTGTGGAAGTGAATGGTACCTGAGAGCAATGACTGATCTGCTGTGTTGGGGGCCTAAGGGCGAAAGGGCTTTCCTCACCCTGCTGAACAAGGCGGGGTCTGTTTCAGCCACACCCACCCCGAGAGCTCTCAGTTCTCGCTGGTCCAGCACACTCTTTCAGCTCTTTCCTTCAGTGTTGAGGGATCTCATCCTTCAGAACTCGGTGGCCTCACACTATCAACCTCCTTTACCAGGGAGCCTGAACATCACAATCTGGACTCAAGCAGAACTCCCCCAAGGTTCAGGTGGTGCTTGGAACCCAGGTTTTTGGGTTGAGCTGAAGGCCAGCCATCCAAGCCAGATCAGGTTCTAGATCCCAGCCAGTTTCCTCCAGAGCCAGGGTTGCATGCTCTCATGATTTTAGTCCAAGTCTTGCCATATTTGAGTTGTTTTTTCTCCTAAAACACCAGCTGTGGGAGTTCTGTCATTGTTACACAAGACACTCAGCTTTCGTTAAACCAAAGTGAGTTTCTAGCCCTCATGGATGCTGCAAAAAGCTGGAAGATGTGGCTCAGGGGTACCTATGGTTCAGAAACTAGCTGGCAAATTAAAAGAACCCAAGAGTTGTTATTTAAATCTCATGATCTTTAAGCCACTCCCATGACTTTTGAGGAGGAGGGGAAGGGGCTGACTCACAAGTTTTTCCTGCCCAGCATTGTCAAGGTGAGTTGGGGTTTCTTCTGCGTCTACTCATGTTGGCTTACACAGCCTCAGGCTGTATGAATTAAGAGCAAACTCTAAGGCTTTTTTCTTTTCAAGACCCAGCTGAAAAAATCATTTATGCCTGTGCCCCAGCAATTACATCTTTGAGCAATGCATTCCAGTCACTTGGCAGTGAGAGCAGGGGGCGCTGCCACCCAGTGCCTGAGGGTCTGCGACCCATTACTGGGTCCTGACCCATAGTTTGAAAACCAAAGCTCTAAGGGGCTGGTGATGTGGGCAAAGAGTGTTCTTCCAAGTTCCCACCTACTCTCTCCATGCAGAGCTGGGGATCCATGGAAGAAGGGGACTACACCAGCAATGAAGCAGTTAACAATCCTGTGGCCCTTTCCATGCAGGCAGGAGGGATTCATGGCCAGGGACTTCTCTGCACCAGGCTCGACATAGCCTGATCTGGCTCAAGGTTATTTAAACAAGGAGGAAAATAGCTCCTCAAATTTGAATGCGGCCGGTAAAGGGCTGTTTGTAAAAACTGGTTTTACCCTCTGGACTTGTCTGTATTAGAAGCTGGAACCGGTAAACGTTCTGCAGAGTGCAGCTGACAAACCTGTTTTGGTAGAGTGCATCCACCCTGGGGGTGTGGTGCCCACGCTGCATCGGGTAGTAATAGCAAAAAGCTTGTTGCATTATGGGTAGGTTTCCCAATATCTTTCTTCATACTGCCTCCTAGGAAGCTGGTTACTGCATATTGTGGAAAAGCCACTGTGCATTGTGGGACACCTCCATTCCAATTGGAATTGTGGGAGTTAGGGGACAAATACGCTTGGTTCCCTCTGTCCAGTCCTATGATCAGCTGCTCTTGCATGCTAGGTACAAGCTTGCTGTGGCAAGCAGAGTAGCGGAGACTGGTGCTGTTACCTGTGACTCAGGCTGCACATTTCTGTTGTCCCTGTCAAGCTGCTGCGTTCCAGGATGCACTGAGGATGACTGGCCAGCGAAGGCTGAAACTGAGCTGTCATCAACCTGCTCAGAGGGCTGCAAACTTGCCCTGCTTTTCTGCAGGGTTGTAACTTTCTGGCGGGCCTAGAGAGCCTGCTCTGGACACTTGGAGAACACAGGCAGTTGCTGTGACCTCCTGTATCAAGTTCCAGCGGATGGTAATTTTTACAATTGAATTATACAGCCCAGAACCCCTCCGCTTATGATGAAAATGTTGTGTGCCTTTTATCTACAGCAATTTCTGCATTAGTAACAGCTTGTCAGAGAGCAAAAGCTGCGGTCGCTGGGTTTCCGGTTACCTGAGCCTCTTTCTCTTACCCTCTTACTTAGATGCTGCCTTTCTGCAGCAGGGAAATTGCATTGGCCTCAGTGACAGACTTATAAAGAGGGCTGGGGGAGTGTTCAGTCTTAATTCAACAGGGACACTGGCCTCGCTGCCTCCTGCACCATTAGTGAATAGCGACGTCTGAGGCGGCCTTGAGGGCGGCTGTCTTTTCTGACGATGCAGGGAAGGAAGAGGAAGCTGAGCAAAATGGAGAAGAGGAGAAAGGCTGTGGCTAGTAAAATGTGGAAGGGGTAGGGAGAAAAGGTGGCTAGCAAAATATATAAGACAAGGAGAGAGAAGGCGGCTAGCAAAATGCACACTCAATGAGAGAATGTACTCTAGTTTTAGGTTTAAGGGTATGTCTACAAAGCAGCTGAGAACAAGCCTCCCAGCTGGGGCAGACAGACTCGCACTAGCTCTGCTTGACCTAGAGTGCTAAAAATAGCAAAGTGGAGTTTGCAGCTTCAGGCAGCCTGAGCCCAGCTCCAGGAAGTTGGGGTGGGCTTGAAAACCCCAGTTGCTGCAAACTGCGAAGTCCCCACTGCTATTTTTAGCATCTTCACTTGAGCAGCGCTAGGGCAAATCTGTCTGCTTGGGCATGGAGGCACCCTCCCGGCTGCAGTGTAGACGCACCCTCTTAGGCATAGAGATATGTTTTGTCATTGACTGAGTGGATGTTGCAGAATAACATGTCAGTGACGGATACAGCAGTAGCTCCAGAAGAGACATCCACACCAGACAGAGCTTTTTGTTTCATATCTCAGAGTTGCCTCTGGTTCCCATGTGAAAACAAGTAAACAGTTAAAAAATGCTGGAAGCAAAGGAATCTGTAGCCCCGGCATTTGAATAATAATAATGAATTAGTGCTGGGAACCTAGCCCCACTTTCCAACACCTGTTCTTTGAGTTGAGAATTATCCTCATTTTACAGATGGGGAATCAAAGTACAGAGAGGTTAAGGGATTTCTCTGGGTTACACAGAAGTCTGTGACATAGCTGGCAATAGACCCCCCCCCACTCACCCTCCGCCAGCCCTCCGGGTTCCCAGTCCTGTCCTCTGTGCATTTGATCTCAGGTGCTGCGTCACCATCTCCAAACTTAACAAGACAGAGGGGCTGATGTGTGTGTTTACTGGAGTAGTGCATCGAACTGGCAGAGAAGGAGGTGAGGGTGCAGTCTTCTTAGGTGATGGAAGAGGGAGAGGAGAGGGGGAGGAAGGGGAACAGAGACTCCATGTTGCAGATTTACCTACTGAAGGCCTCTTGTCCCAGAAGCCGTCTTGTTGGGTACTATTTATTCTTCAGCTGACTTTTGCACAGCCAATCAGCAAGAATGCAGAGGACGTCTGGTGCTAATACTGCTTTGCTCCCGAGGCTGTTCTGTTCACTGGCAGGTTGGGCTGGAAAGGGCACTCTTGTAGTCTGGCCCGTGTTGTAGGAAAGGGCTTGTTCTGTGAGAGGACGGAGTATCTTGTGTTCAGCGGAGTCACTGCCACCACTGCTGCTTCCCGTCAGGCTGCTGAAAACCACTGTCCACTGAGCCGGGTGTGCTGAGAACGACTCCCTCGTTCGCCTGAAGGCCTGATCTATACACAAGTGTTTCTGGGGATCGCTCCACCCATAGCAGATGACTGGGGCTGCCCCACTGATGGTAGCACTAGCATCAATGGGGCACTAGCTTTTTACCCCTCAGCTCGTCGTTTGCTCTGAGTTTGTACAGCCCCCCAGAGCGATGAACCTGTCACCAGCATGAACGATACCTCCTAGTGTGCACCTGCACAGTAGCTGACATGGACGAACAAACATAAAAACACAAGCAATTCCTTGTTCTGGTGTCAGATGGATCGATTTTGTCTTCCTCATGACAGCAGCTCCGCCGGTGATGGTTTTAAAGCACTATAGGGATGTCTATACAATTATTGCCAACATCCATTCATTCTATCAGCTAAGGCCCTGAATTTCTTTAGTAGAAGCAGATGGAGGGAATACACAATATTGTAGATATCTTGGCAAACTGTGTTGTCTTTAGGGCAACACTGCACAGTTGCTGCAAAGACTTGGGGAAGGGGGGAATCCACTTTCTCCTGTTCTCAGATGCAGACTCTTTTGAGAGTTACACAGAGGTGAGCATTTATAGATGTGAAATGAGAGTCCCCAGTGTTGCCAGCTCAGGATTTTCACAAGTCTAGTGATATCTGGTGCTCTGCCTGAAGCCCCAGCTCCTGTAGTGGCGATTGGAGGAGAATTTCTGTTGTCACGTAACCAGTTACTAGCTGGCACGGCTTCAGAGAAAAGCTGACAATGTACCTTAATGGCATAGAATAAAAAGGCCAATAAACAGATACCAAATGCTGTTCTGTTTGGGTTAAAAATCCCAAGGATTTTTCCCTTTAAATCTCATGATTTTGGGGGCCTGACTCATGATTTTCACAGGATTGGGGTTAGCAGTACCGAATCTCCATGCAAGAGGCTTCTTCCAAAGATGGGGCAGGACGGAAAAGTGGTGATTGCGCTTTGAATCTGACAGATTTGAACATAAGATGCAGGAGGAACATCCGGGCCTGTCTGCTTGCTCAGTGCTTTTACTGGTGGCAGCCTCCCCTCTGTGCTCTGCTCATCCGTGGCTAGCAGCAGACAGAGAATTGAGTGTCCAGTCTGGGACGGCTTTCTTCAGGTCCTTCTGGAAACAGAAACAAAGGCAGCCATCACATTTCCATCACTGGCCTGCTTCCTCCAGGCTCCTGGCCTGAGCTCCCTCAGCCCTCCTCCTGGCAGTGTCCTAGCCTGAGGGAGTGGGCAGGGCCCAGGGGTGGGGGAAAGACGGCATATGAAGAAGGCAGGCTGCGGGGATGTGGAGCCAGTCAGCTCTTGCAGCAGATCGACTCCAGAGATAAACACCTGAAGACCGACCTCCCTACTAAACTCTAGAGGAACCTCAGCTCCTAAGACTAAGGGAGATGACCTGTTTGCAGTATTTACCCTTCCTCTCCCCGGAGACTCTCACCTAGACCTGCTTTCAGCAGGTTTGCTATAGAGGGGGACCCCTGGATGCAGCTGGCTTGTAGTCTCCTTAATCTTATGCATGAGCTCCAATCACCAGCTGGATTCTGAGGGGCCTCGAGGGGTACAAAGTCAGGCAGGCCTTCTGCTGGAGAGAAGTCCAGCTCCCCATGGGCTTTGATCTGCATCCTTAGGTGCCTGGTACAGGTTGGACTGGGTCCTTTCAGAGGTAGCTGGCCCAGCCTACCTGAGCCTCATTAATGGCTTCTTGGTGAGGCATGATAGAGAGTAGCTGGTCTCTGTACAGAGCCAGAGAGGCAACTGTGGCCGAGTGTAGATGGCTGCAGGAGGGTTTGAGCCTCCAGGGGAATGATGCCAGCCGGGTGGGGCTGAGAGTGGCCTGCCAAAAGCAGGAGGTGGAGTTGGTCTATGTGGACTTTGAGTTTTGTTTGCAACTTTGATGTTAATAAATGCACACCCTTAGAAGAGGTGGGAAGCCTGAGTGTGTAGTTCCAGGCGGATGGTAAATGAAGGCAGGAGCAGCCCACCCTGGTCGTGAAGGGGGGCTTGGTAGGAGCTGCCTTGTTACAATGCTCCTGTTCCCCATCACGTGTATTTGGCAGGATTTCCAGGAGGGCAGGCTGCAACCATCGCAGTAAGACTCGCAACAGCATGAAGCAAGGAATGGAGAGGGAATATGCTCTTCCCCTTCACTCATTGTCATGCCGGGGCTGCTGTCCTGTGATCTCAGGCAGAAGAGAGCAGCAGATGATGAGGGAGGAGTAAGGTAAAAGGGTCCAAGTCCTTAAGGTTATGGTGGCTAAGTATATTACTGGGCCACACCTATGAAAAGAAATAACAGCTTTTATTCTCCTGTCCCTTTTCTTCCTGCCAAGTGCAGGGTTACCTCTAGAATGAAACATGACAGCAGTTCTCACAGCCACTCCCTGCTGTGCAGCTGTAGGACAGGAGGGAAAGAATGCTACAGCCAGCTGGACTCACTTTAGAGGGAACATTGAGGGAGGCAGAAATGCATGGCTGGGATTTAACCAGCGCACTGGGGGTAGTGTCCGTGTTTGGGCGAAAAGCGCCCTGGGATCGCTAACCTCCTTCACATGCAAAGAACTAACACCTCTAGCAGGATTTGTCCTCTATTTTCTTAGTGGGAAAAGCCAGCACCACTTTGTTCCTGTGACGCCCGGGTGCGCATTGGACGTCTCCCATTCAAGAACTGGTCTGGCTGTGGTTTGTGAAGCTGGATGAAATCAGAACCCTGGGAGGTGGGTCACAGGTGCTGTGGGAGTAACTGCTTACATGCTTGGATGTCTTCTTAAAGTCTGCGGCAATGCACTGCCTGTGTCCTCCAGCTATCTTCTTTAAGGGGAAAGTCAAATGCTCAACGCTAGTGACTGCTCATTGCATTGCTTTCTCTAGCCTGGCACCAGGCCATGCAAACTGCAGTAATCTGACTTGTGAACCACCTGTTCTCCATGGAAAAAAACCACCTTCACTAAGCAGAACTTGGCTTCCAGCCCTCCCAGGGTGGAAGGTGTTAGACATTCTTCCCCTGGGTGAGGAATGGTGGCTGAGGACTCTGCTGGTTGTAATGGGGTAGGGGCAGCGTGGCTGCTCGTGGTGGTTCGTTATTTAACAATCTAAGGACTCAATCTGGCTGTGAATTAAAGTGGCAGGTTAGAGTTCCCTGCTGGTTTTCTCTCGGAAAATCAATGGGATGCAGTGCAAGTCCCGCAGCTCTCCATGGGTACGTCCACACTGGAGCCTTAGGTCGACTTAAGGACAGTTAAGTCGACCTACAGACCGCGGTGTCCACTCTGGGCGCTTATTAAATCGACCCAAGTGCTTCTTTAAGTTGACTTAACACCACTTATTAAGATCGACCTGAGGTTTAAGTCAACCTTATTAAGTCTACTTAGGCCAAGGTAGAGGGAGTAGCCCTTAAGTGGACCTAACTGGCCTCCAGGTCTCCTCGCTGAGTTCCTGGCCATTCCTTTGTCGACCTAGCACCTGCCAGTGTGGACGCAGGGCTGTGGACTCTCTAAGTCAACTTAACAAGTCAAGTTTAGGTCGACTTAAAGTTGACCTTGGTTAATTCGACTTAACAGACTCCAGTGTTGACGTACCCCATGTGCTTCTGCTTGGGGGGGCAAGCGCAGTGACAAGACAGGGAAGAAGAGCTGTTGAATGACACGCTCCTATGGCAGCCAGGCCCTCATGGTTTGTTCTGTACTCGCTGTATTTGTGCTGTGCAGGGCAGCGTGCCAAAGGAGCCTGTGTGCAGAGGTGAGCTGTGAAGGAGATCTTTCTGATGGAAGGACAGTAGGAGGTGGAGCTGCTGCAAACCTGGAATAACCACGAGCAGATCAGGGCTGTCTCGAATGCATTTCTTTTGATTTTTTTTTCCACTTTGTGGAACATTTGGGGGGCGGGGCGGTTGAAATGCTGATCCTGGCTCTTGGCTTTGAATGCTCGGAGCAGTCACATTGATATCCTCAGATACATGTCAGGAAAGCAGGATGGCTTGAATGCTTGAGGAGAGCAAATAGAAAAGGTGTGTGTGTGTGTGTGTGTGTGTGTGTGTGTGTGTGTGTGTGTGTGGTTGTGCGAGTAACCCATGTGACTAAATGAGGCATATCTCTTTAAGGTATCTCTTGAGACTGGGTTACTGTGTGTGTGGGGTGGGTTTTTTTCCCCTCTTCTCACCCCACCTTTCCCAGCCTAAGGGGAGGAAGCAGTGGGCCCAGATTCAATTGATTATGGGGGACAACTAATGAAAGAACAGGGACGTGTGTGCAGGTCAGAGGTTCAGAACGAGGGACTTGGAAGGGGACACCAAGCAGAGAACCCCCGACAGCGCCCACTCCTCTGGGAAGGTGTCAAGGGAGCCAGCGGACACTGCCCAGAGGAACTCTGCCCAGAGACGTAATTGGACGAGGGACTGGAAATAGGCCCCACAGGTGCAGAGACCTCCCTCGGCCAACTTCCTCTCCCTGGTTTTGTAGATGGCAGCCTTGGCATGGGCCAGGACGAGATTGGCAAGGAACTCCCATGACTTTGTGCGGCCAAGGATGGGGAGTGAATTTAAAAACAAGTGCGAGGAAAAGTGCAGCCAGAACCTCAGTAAGAGGTTCTGGAGGAGTTGGAAGAGGGGCTGCAACCTGGTGCATCTGAGATAAGCATGCGCCAGGGTCTCCCTCACGCCTCAGAAGAAGTAGATGTCGGGGCAAGGGGTGAACTGTGCCAAGTAAACGTTTGTGCTCATGGCTCCGTGAAGGAGCCTCGAACCGATGTCCCTGGTGGGCTGTGGGGTCAAGGAGGCATACAGACTGGTTGGTGGGATTAGGTCCTGTCATTTTGTGTCTGGGCGGGACATGAGGGCGAGGAAGTGGATGGTGTGGAGCACAAGCGTGTACAGATGGTCTTGGGGCATGGTTTGAAAACAGGCTGGCTACAAGTCCAGCAGCTGGCTGGGAGCATGGAGTGGGGGTGGCTGGAGGGGCTTGTGAGGCCAGGGCCTGATGAAAAGCTCCGTAGGGCCAGGGCTGAGAAGAAGGTGGGGAGCATCCTTTTGCAGGACCCATTTGAGGTAGACTCGAGAGCAGGGGGCAAGGTTGCCTTCACCTCCTGGAGTAGGCACCAGGGGGTTCAAAGGGTAGAGAGCCCCATGCACTGAACCAACATGAGGGGATCCACCCAGTCCCCCCGGGTGTAGTCCAGGAGGTCTTGGACCTTGGTGACACCTGCCAGGACCAACCTACGCTTCACGGAGGGGGGCCTCCACCACTGGGTTACGTTACTGGGCAGACTTAGCTCTCCAGAGCCAAAAATTTCTGGCAACTGGGCATGGTAGCTGTGAGCGTGCTCCACAAGGTTTTCTGCTGCTGGTCTGGTCATGAGATGCCATGAGAGAAGCAGCCACAAGAATTGCATGAGAAGACCCCATGTGCTCAGTGTGTGACTGGGAGAAGCTGAGCCAGGAGTGGACAACTGAATATAGACTCTAAGGTCAGAAGGGACCAGTAAGATCAGCTAGTCCGGCCTCCTGCACAATGCAGGCCACAAAACCTCACCCACCCACTCCTGCAATAAGCCTCTAACCTATGACTGAGTTATTAAAGTCCTCAAATCACAATGTAAAGACTTTAAGATACAGAGAATCAATCAGCAAGTGAACCCTGGACTGCAGACCCATGGAATATCCCTCCAGTCTGTTTGGGGGGTAATCTGATTTCTCTAGGGCATCAATAATGGGCCCAGATCTAGGAGTAGCTTTCTCCTCTCCTGAAATTCTCCCCTCCTTGGCCCTCTATGTGTTTCCTCCCTCCACTTCTCTCTGCAACCTTCTGTACACCTCTTTTCCTGTCCTCCCCCCATAGTGTCCCACTTGCCTTCCTCTTCCTCACTTGTCCGGTAGGTCCATCATGCTTCCCACCCTCTTCTTTGTCCCCTCTTTGGGATTCCCACTTCCTTCCCAACCCATGAAGTTCTCCCCACTCTGCCTCCACCTGTTGCCTCCTCTTTCCCTCCTACTGAAGGAGGCTGAAAATGCTACTGCTAGGGTAGTTTTCCTGCCCATGGAACCTGAGGGGGGTGACTGAGGACAAGTCGGTAGTTTCTTTGTAGGGAGAAAAATGCAGCCTAAGTCTTGTCCCAGCTGCTGAGAGGAAACCCAGGAGAATTAGGCCTCTTGGCAGGAACCAGCCAACCCACATCCTCTGTACCATGGAGGGGTGACTTGCTCTCCAACCTGAAAGTGAATGATTGTGGTTGTGTGTCAACCCTACCCATCCTCTGCTCTCCAGCGCTCTCCCTCAGATGCCTACAGGAGAATGAGGGAGCCCGTGTGGGATAGAGCCCAAATGGGGAGGTGTTATGGGGATGGGGTTTCACCTCTGAAGAGGGATTTGAGGGGATTGTGCCCCCCTCCATCCAAAGACTGGGGGGCTTTTTTTTTCAAAGTAGAAACAGCCAAACCACCCTCTGAAGCAGAGGCAGAAAACGATGGGCAAAACTCTATAAATGGGAATCGCAATGCTAACAAACTGCTCCAGCTTCCCTATTTCCCTCCCTTTTTGTGTCCAAATCTCTCTTTTTGCCTGGGATTTTATGCCTCGTTTCTTCATGGATTCTTAACCACGCTCCTCCCTGGACTGGCTGAGCACCCTCCCCTTATTTTGCCCCCTTCCCTTTCCCTTCCCCCATCTCTTCATCTGCCACATGCTCCCTTACTCTCACCTGCCTACCAGGGGATACTAAGGGTGTTCTTAACCCAGGGTAAAACAGCAGTGGAGACATGGCACCTCTGCAAACTGGGATCAGCAGCTTCAGTTGAAACCTGTAGAGGAGCCTGGGGTTGCACTTGAGCTGCTAAGTCCGGTAGCAGCCAAGTCCCCGGATCTTCTCTATCTTAGTTAAGTTAAGAACACAACTTTTTTTCACTGAACACATCCTAGAGTAGCTGGTTCTCTCTCCATCCTCTCTTCTTTCCAGCAACAGGCTCCTGGCTGGGAGGAGGAGCTGCAAGAACTGTGTGGCTTGCATGACATTCCATCAGGGATCCAGAGATACAGTACGGGGTGCGGGGGTGTTGCACTGTAAGATGGGGGCACTCAACAGCTCTC
>ML685804.1:684066-695435 GCA_007922175.1 Pelusios castaneus
CCCCCCCCCCCCCCCCCCCCCCCCCCGCCCAAATATCCCAGGAACAAAGGCTGCCATGCCCAGTTCTGTAAAGGCAGCTCTCTCTCCTTTTGTAATGCTAACTAAGCGAGGTGGAGGGTGACCTACTTTCTGGCTAGATCCAAACGCAGGACAAATTTTAACTCTTCAGTGCTTGTTTTCCCAATGTGAACTCAGGATAACACATCTGGCCACGCTTCTCTGCCAGCTCGCTTCACGTTCAAGGGAAGAAAAGTCCCCTTTGCCATTTGTCGGCTCCGGAGATTAGTCCCATCTTGACGTCAAACAAGGCAAAGTCACGATGCACACGATTGCACCAACATGTGCTTGCTGCTCCTGGGTGGCGGCCATGTCCCCTGGTTCTCGGCGCTGCACGCTGTGCAAAAGCCCTGTGTTTGAAAATGGTGCCTCTCAGGGTGCTTCTGGCTCTTGGCGTGGCCCATGCCTCACAAGGGACAAAGTCTGATCCAGAAACCCTGCCCAAGAGATGGGCCTTTGGTAGTTTCGTTGGGGATTTTGAAGGCTGGAGTCACTCCTTTGTGCCTCTTGCTGTGAGACTGGAGCATCTTCTTTTGTGGGGCAGCCGGTGTGGTTTATTTTAGGAATGGGCCAAACACCAGCCTGGGATTTTCATGGGGTGTCCTCGAGGAAACTGATATTTAGGTCAAATGAATTTGGTTAATTCCTAGAGATAAATCTGTAGGGATTGATGTATTCCATGGGTGACCTTCTGCCCTGCTTCTGGGCCTCCAAGAATGTGTCTCATTTTGCTTGCTAATGCAGATTAATGGTGGAGTAAGGAGAGATGTTACATTATATATTGAGGCCAAACATCTTTGAACTGATGCCTGATGTATAGAATCAGGGCTTGAAAAACCCACCCAGGATGTGTAGGGACTTGGAGCGAATGGGGTGGCTGGAATCAGGGGCCAAAACTGCTTTTTCCCCTGAATGCCTCTGTTTCCTTTGTCTCTTTACCTCTCTGTGCCTGTTTTGCTCATCCTTTGTCTACATAATTGTAAGCTTAGAATAGGAACTGCCTCAGTGTTTGTGCAGCAGGGCCCTGCCTTCAATGGGGCATTGACAGGTTAGTGTAATGCAAATAATAAATATCAGTAAACAGTACCAGCTGTACCTTTAAGTAAGTACCTTTAAGTCCCACTGGGGTGGCTTTTGGGGAATGGCCACCGAGTTATTCTTCATGTGGGCTAGCTGGCTCAGTTGTTAGGCTAGTGAGTGTTGGGGAGATGTTTCACAGTTTATATCATTATGTAATTGCCTGTGGATGGGGGACAAATTTATTGCCCACCTTGTTAATGACTAGCATTGCCCTAGAGAGGAGCTAAATAAAGTTAGAGCCAAGACTATTGGACAGAAAGAGGAAGGAATGGGTAGAGAAGCACTGTGTGGAGGTCTGGTTGGATGACTGGCTTCCTAAGGAAGAGCAGGCCATCCAGGTGCTTGTACGTACATCAGTGTGTTCCTAAGGTGAATGGTTAAAGAAGTCTTCATGGTGGAGTCTTCTGACACCCAGACGAAGCTGATGGTGCTATAAATTACACAGCAGTGATTAGCATTCCTAATCCATTTGCTGGCCTAAGTTGGGTGTCAGCTGCTTTCCTTCAGCTGCCAAGATAAAGCTCCCAGCCCATGAAATCAAATTGTCTAGAAGAGGACATCTCTCCAGCAGGTACAGTCAGTGCTGTCCTGGAGACCTGTGATACCGCTGGGAGAACAAGAATGCAAGGAAGAGAGAGGCTGACTGTAGTCGCTAGAGTTTGGAGGCAAGCCAGCCGTGCAGTTAGGAGCAAAGCCAGTGCCAGCATCCGGAGATTCAGTTTACGACTCATGCGTTTGTCTTTCACTTCCACAGACCTGCCTTCAGATCTATTTGCAGGTGAAAAGTGGGAAAAATAGTTTGACCTCATCCAATATCCTGCTAGTGCACGTCGGCCAGTTAATGCCCCAGGATTTGATGACAGTGTGGTGTGTGACTCAGCAGTCTCTTCTCAAGCAGGGTTCAAGTGTGGGGTAACAGGCAATACATCTATTGGTGTCTCCATGTGCTGTGATTCAGGTGATGAAATTTTATTCCTGGGAATGTCATGGGCTCACTGCAGGGATCAGGAAGGAAAGAATTGTTGCACCCTAGGTAGAAGGTCACATTGGTTCAGCTGCATTTTGGAAGGCTTGCATCTTCTCTGAAGTATCAGGCATATGCCACTACTGGAAACAGGATAAATGGTTCGAACTAGCCAGGTATTTCACTCTCACTCTTATTCTCGCACACAAAAGGACAGGCTAGTGCATATGTACACAAATGACCTTCCTTGTGTTATTTCCAACTGAGAGCTGTGTATTCTTTGTAAACATGTGCAAAACTTTCACATCCAAACACAGAAACCAAGGGACAGTCACTTGGTCTTGCTTGAGAAAGGGCGGATTTCCAAGAAATGATCGGCCGCCGCACACGAATGGGAGCATTAAGGAGCCTGTTGCCATTGAGCTGATACTGGAGGGAGCGTAGAGCGATTATGTGGGGTAGACCCTGGGCTGATCCGTGTTCCGAATAAAGATCTCTGATTCAAACCTCTGATGAATGTGGGGCTCGACTGTTGGTTACTCTCAAATTCAGTCAGCCGCTGGCATTCACAAATCCTGAAAGACTCATCAACCTGTAACAAAAATGTGCTACATGCTAATATTCTGTTCAAGTGCCTCAGTTGTCCAGTCAGGGAATGGAAGCAGTGTCATGTGACAAGAACCAGTTGGAAAATGATAAATACTTTCAGCGAAAAGTTTTAGGGGAAAAAACAGACATATATATGCATAGATTTGTTTTTCCCTACAACTTCTGCTGTTTTTTAAAAAAGGTTTTGATGAAAAACTACAAACCAGTTTGCAAAAACGGATTATATTATTTGGTGGAGGCGGTGTGTGTGTGTGTGTGGTTTTATAGAATAATTGGAAAATGTTGATCAGTCCTGCATGTGATCAGTGCTAATGATTAATCACTGGTCGAGGACCCATTATGCTTAGCTGTGTCATAAGTGAAAGTGCCTGCTTCAGAGCTTATGGTCTAAATGTAGATGACCAGTTTGAAAGACAAGGGATGGCTGGTGAATGAAACAAACAAGCAGGTCAGAGTAGAAGACAGAGGGTGACAAAAATAATTGACTAAGGATGCACAGAGCCTATCAGGAGCTGTAAGCACAACCTACCATCTGCCTGACTGCTGTCAGGTTGCACTTTCCTGTAGGTATCATGACAGAGGTGACTTCCAAGGAGAGTCAAGGTGATGACTTTACAGATGTGCACTAGACCCCTTTCCAAGCATAAGGGGGAGCATGGGAGAAAGCATGAAGGTGCTTGGGGTAGAAGCAGTGAATCAGACGATTGAGGCGGGTGTTGAAGAGTGAATAGATACAATGAAGGCAACTGACAGCAGTCAGGAATGGTTTGCAAATGACCTGTGTGTGCCAAGTTCATACTATTCAACCAGCTGTAGCAGAAGACATGTGCTATTGCATTAGTTTCAGTCTCAGTACAGGAGATGGAGGTCTCTAGGGCTCAGATGACTTTATATGGGTCTAGAAAATTTGGGTCCAAAAACTTGATTCTGCTACTGCTTTGTTTTGAGGTCTTGGGCAAGACACTTTACTCAGTTTCTGCATACATAATACATTGATCAGAATGCTTATTTATTTTCGAAAAGGGACTGAGACAAAGAGGAAAATGCCACATGCAGATTATTAGAATTTCTTAGAACAGGTGTCACCACCTGGGGCTTTTGCACATAAACTTAAAAGACCTTTTCCTTATTGCGTGAGCAGCAAACAGTCTTGGAAAAACTGCTGTTGTGTTGATTAGTTTCTCTTGAGGGAAGCTGTTGCAAGCATCAAGAAAGCTGACTTTCTGCCTTAATTTCTCTACTTAGAGTTGATTCTTGAGGCAGAGGTGCTCCCTGGAAGTGGATATACAGAGCACATTATGATATAGTTCGGGCAGTGGTCCCTGGAGAAAGGATTTTCCACACACCGTCGATGCTCACCTCTGTTCCAGGAGTGGTGTACATGGTGTAAATAAACCAATTACAGTTTAAAAAAAAAAAAAAAAAAGCAGTCCAGGGTCCAGGCCACCAATTTCTCCTCTAATGGGAAAGTGAGCTGCAAGGCCCCGACGCCTGATAATGCCCAGAAGAGGAGTGATGTTACTGGTTATTAACCTGTGGTTTCAGATGCAGTTTGACATTATTCCCCACCTCCCACCCACACTTAGGCTATGTCTACACTTGGAAATTTAGGTCGACTTTAGCTAAGTCGACTTAACTGAGTCTACACTGAATTTTTAAGTCGACTTTGGGGGGAACTTACAAAGTTGACCTAGAGCATCCACACTATGCTATACTAAATCTAGGTTTAATAAAGTCGACTTAATTTTCATTGCTTAAGTCGACTTAAGGAAACTGTAGTGTAGACGCAGGGTAAATTAAGGCGACTTAAGCAAGCTTAAGTCGACTTAATTTACAAGTGTAGACGCACCCTTATAGACTAACCTGCTGAATTTCTCACCACTTTAGGTGGAGATCTCTCCCTGGTACCTTCCATTGCAACTTATCTCATTATCAATGCCGCCAGGGGATTAGGTTGTAAAACCATGCCAAATCATCTGCAGTCTAATATTCCTGTAACCCTGGGCCGTCGTGATTATTCTCTGTTGAAGCAGGAACCCCTGGTCTCTGAGGGCAGAAATTGGCCAGAGAACACTTAACGGAGGGAGCTAAGATGGGAAGTTTAGTTTAGCCAACTAATGGCACAGTGGGATAATAATGCACTAGGTTTTCATCTGTGGACATATGGGCTCAAACCTGCATTGGCTCACGAGAGAAGAGTTTGGTATTTCACTCCACCTGCTCACAGTTAGACAGTGGAACTCACTCCCACAAGATGGCTTTGCAGTCAAGAGTGTAGCATATTTGGAGAGGATTAGACATTTACATGGACAATAAGAGTACCCAGGATTCAATAGGAAAGCTTTTTAAAATAAACTAGTTTTGGAAGGAATGCAGATCTCATGCTCAGGGCATAAATCAATATCTGACTACTGGGTTTGGGAGGGAGGAGTCTTTCCTGGGGGAAAGTTGTTCCATCATTGCCTATTGCAAGGGTCTGTTGCATTTCCTCTGAAGCAGCTGGTGCTGGCTGGCCACTGTCAGATACAGGAGACTGGACTAGATGGATTGATATCATCATGGATCCCAAGGTTTTCTTGGCTTGAGCAGGTCCTGATCTACTCAAGTAGTTCCAAAAATGCTTTAGTATTCCTCCTGGGTTGCAGTGAGGGGTAAGATGCAGCACAATACCCAGCGAAGGGGTGAATCTGTTGCCATGTGCCCCTCACAACAGTTATATATATATATATATAACAAGTCTTTTAAAACGGATGACCTTAAAATCAGTGCACTAAAAGGGACAAAACAAGTCCAGAAGTAAAAAGTTCAATTTTTTAATATTATTTTTCAATCAAGACTAAAAGGAGATAAAATCAAAACCTATGGACAGCAGCTTTTCAGCCACAGGTGGGGTTCAAACCAGTGGGATCCCAAGATCCTGCTCTAACCCAGCTGTGTAGCAAGCTTTGTGCTGGGTGCAAGTTGCCATTAAAACCTATAAACACTACGCCATCTGCTGGAGAAAGGTGGGAAAGCACAGGGAACACAGGCAAAGCGAAGTTTTGGTCCTTAAAGCCACCTCACTAAAAGTGTGTATGTGCTACACTGGACAGCTGACCTTTTTCAAACAAATGCAACCACGGTCTTAAAATGCCTCATACAAGAAGTCTGACCAATCTGAATTACTTCTGTACTTATTTTGTCCCTTTTAGTGTGTTGGTTTTAAAATTGTCTGGTCTAAAAAACTTGATTTTTATATTATTTTTCAATCAAGACTAAAAGTAGATCAAATCAAAGCCCTATGAACAGCAGCTTTTCAGCCCCGGGTAGGATTCAAACCAGTGGCTGCACCTGTCTTAACCTCTGTACCACTGAGCCAGATGCCAGCTAGGCTTTGTGCTGGGCACAGGTTGCCATTGAAAGCTATAAACATTACACCATCGGCTGGAGGAAGGTGGGAAAGCACAGGGCATATAGACAGACAGACAAAGCAAAGTTAATATAAAAGTCGTCTAATAAAGGTAATCTAATAATGAGGTTCTTTTCTAGCAAAGACAGCGTCTATATCATGTCAGCAAGACTTAGTGCTGTAGCCTGTCAGTCTCAAGGGGTACGTCTACACTGGAGGCTCTGTTAAGTTGATTTAACAAGGTCGACATTAAGTCGACTATTTAAGCTTGCTTAAGTCGACTTAATTTACTCTGCGTCTACACTACACTTTCCTTAAGTCGACTTTGTTAAACCTCGTTTTAAGTCGACTTTTGGCTCAAGTTGACTTTCTAAGGTCGACTTAAGCCAGTGTAGACGTGGAGTAGCCCTAAGTCGACTCTAAGCATTAAGTCGACCATAAGAGGTCATGTTATTAGTTACTTACTTAATAAGACCCTAATGTGGATGCGGCGGTCTGTAGGTCGACTCAACAGTCCTTAAGTCGACCTAAGGCTCCGGTGTGGACATACCCTAGTAATCACACTTGAGTAAAAGTCCCTTCCTGACCGAGTTGCTCAACTTTCAGTCTCTTGTGCTTTCACAATCCCATTGCTTTCCCAGTCCTCCACAGAGTTCTCCCACAGGAATGTCAAGCCCTACTGTTTCCAAAGCAAAGACATGCAGAAACCACCCGCCCCAAACCTACAAATCATCCAGACATCCTTATCACTCATCAAGAAGCATGAAGGTATGCAAACCCAATTTCTTCCCTGGTTGCTGAGTTGCTCCTTAAAAACTTCTTTCCCTCTATTTTTAGTCTCACTGTCGATTTCCTCCTCCAGCTCTGGCTCTTCAGTTACCCGCTCTTTGTTCTCACTTGTTACACATGCAGACAGGAAAGCTTCCGCTTATCATCTGGCTCATTTGATCTCTCCCATTCTCCCCCATTTTTAATAATCATTTCCTTGCTCCAGTGCAGCCCACAATGGGTTCTGAAGGCTGGGAAGGGAAGGGGGCAAGAAAGACAGCATTTTGGTGAATGTTATGAAGTTAGCAGAAGTGTTCGGTTAAGTACATCCTTTCTTTCACTTATTCTCCATGTAAAACTGCAGAACAGCCCAGCAGCTGGGATTGGCCATGCAGGAGCTGTATATTATTGCCCAGAAGACATGGCATGATTGCAGAATATGCTGGAAAGTGCCTTACAGGAATTGTATTGTCACACACTGTGATAGGGCAAATGGTTATTAACCACACAGGGGAGACAAGTGGCTGAGATCCTTGACGAAAGTGGGAGGGAGTTGTAAATCAGGCAGTTTTTATTAACTTCCAACCTCTTAAGAACACGTTGGGGAATGAAGAGCCACCTCTTGAGTGTTGAGACAGCTGGCGCTGCCATTGGGGCACTGGCTGGTGCCGTGGGACTAATTGACTCTCTCCTGTGTTCACTCCCGTTCTTTCTTCAGCAAGTTTGAAAACAATACCGTGGAGCCCAAGGGCTTTTCCCCTCAGCCTGTAGCAGCGAGGAAAGGATCTGGTTAAGGACTACGTGAATCCACATAAAAGCAGCTGGGGGCTCTGTCCACCTTTGACAGGAACAGCCCAGGCTCAACGTGTGTGGTGCTGCCCGGCTGCCCAGGTTTGAGCTGTGAGCGCTGGAATGGAGAGAAGAGGGAGAAGAATGACAGCGGGTGCATGAAAGCTTAAAATTCAGTGTCTCTGAAAGCAGCCACCATCTTCAGGAGTTTGTGCTCCAACGACAGCAGCTCTTAGTATTTGCTGATTGCTCCAGACTTTGCGTGAAGTTGGTGCTTGTGAGGATGTGTAGGGATAGTCAAGCTGGCTGGAGGCAGCTGTGTGGGTTGGTGTCTCCTCCATGCAGCCCCTGCTCTGCGTGGACTAGGCTCTCATCCTGCTTTGCTAAAGCACTCCCTTCTGCTCCTTGAGTCCTGCGCTCCCCAAACCACTCTGCCAATTTATTGCGCTCTAGGGCTGTACTGCAAACTTCTGCACGAATAAAGCAAGCAGGAGTGTGATTTTGCTGACGTCCCAGTGCCAGCAGAAGCCCTAATGGAGACAAACAGACAGAGTCCAGTAGCACTTTAAAGACTTAACAGATTTATTTGTTGCATGAGCTTTCGTGGGAGAAAATCCCGCTTCGTTACACAGCAGAAAAGTCCTTGTGCGGATATACCTGGTTTTGTTTGTGCAACTGGTGTAAGTGATACTGACAAAAGTATTTTCTTTTGCCTGTTTCAGCTTCATCTGCGTTAGCAGGGTTTACTGATACAGCCATACCAGCAATCCTTTTCGGGTGTAGACAAAGCCCCTGGCCAAATCCTCGTCTGCCAAACCCTTGATTGTTCTTGTCCCAGGCGTCTGTACAGCTTTCCCTTGGCCTAACGCTTCCCCTATGCTAATACAACCCTGGAATCTCCCACAGCTTTGCGATACATTTTAATGTTGGCTTGTGACAAACTCTGTGAGCCAAGTCCTTTGGACAGAGTGTAAATTGTGCTTCATTGCATGGTGGACTTGTGCTCTGGATAGACTTAAAATGGGCCTCATTTCTCAACAGAATCATAGATGAAGATGTTGGAAATACCATCCTGCACTGTCTCGTCAGCTCTTTGGTGGCGTAGGAACCCCTCCTGCTTGAGCCTAGCTTTGAGTCCCTTTAGCACAAGAGGCCTATGTAGCTCACTAGAGATGAGTGCATTATCAAGGATTTATATTTTCCCCTTTAATTGCTGTCCTAAGGCAGGATTTGAACCCAGTTCCCCAGTGGCAAAGGTAGCATATGAAGAGAGCACATTACCCAGCCCCTTCAGAGACATTTCTTCCCCTGGTTGTAGCACTGCTGTCCCTCAGATCTGCATGATGTTGGGCCAGGCGGCTGTCTGGATCTCTGCACACAAGATGCTTTTCCATCTGGGAAGGAGACAATGACAGAGGTGGTGACGGCATGGGCAGGAGGTGAGAATAGCTAAAAATAGCTGGGCCTGTGCAAAATTGGCTCTTGCAGGTTAGTTCCTCCGGACCTTCTTTTTGTTCCCCCTGTTAAAGTAGCCTCAGAACAAAGCTATAAAAAATGACGGCTGTTGCCTATAATGACTTTAAAGGAAGGTGAGGTGCTTTTATGTCCTGAGCTGTTCTTTGTGGTCGGCATACATTACAGGGGAGCTTCCTTCCCCAGAGCTTATTGCATTGTTGAAACACCAAAGGGAGAGCTGCACTAATTACTCTTGTCATTGAGTCTAAATTCCTTCTTCCTGGAAGATTGTAGTCCTGATGCCTTTTGGATCCTATGCCCTCTTTTCTTCCCCTGCTGCAGGAGTGAAATGTGGGGCACTCTGGAGCTGTGGTGCCTTTTTGTTTTCAGTGTTTGATGCCTTTCAGTGTTGGTGAATTATCTGCCTACTGAGATGGCAGTCATTTGATTCCCAGAGTTATTGCAGACTGTTATCACCATTTTGACTTTGGAGGGGATTTTGGTGGGATGGGGAGTGGGTGAGAAAAAATAATCTTTTCATAATTTCTCTAGCGTCCTGATATTTTGATCAGCTGTAGAGTTGGTTGACATTTTTAAAACTTGGACATTTTCAAAATTCAAGGTGAGGTGCTTTGTGAATCTTCCCCCGCCGCCCCCACCACATTCAGGGTCTTGTAGGGTGGAAGGCAGGTCACTCCAGAGGGTTATGATAATAATTCTGAACTTGTGTAGTGGAAAGGTGTAAAATAGCTCACAATTAAATGTAAAGCATCAAAATCAGAGAAAACAAAGAGTAAAAGCTATTTAAAAAAATTAAAGCTTGCATTATATTAACGTATCAGTGTTTGCATGTCTGTGTACAAGAGATGCTTCTCTCTACCAGAGGGAATCAGAACTGCTCAACTGTGTATCATAGGCTCTATATTGCAGAAAGCAAATGGAGACTCTCCTTTAGCATGAGTAATATAGTGATCTGGGACTCATGTGCCTTGCACATTTTCACTGGCTCCTGAATGGAGTGTCAGGACAATTGTAAAGTCCTAGATGGCCTGAATTTGTTACCATGCTTCTTTGATTGCTATGTCGGAAAACTCCTATTTAATCCATTTTGTTTCTCTCTTTCTCACTCTTCCCCCTCCACCCTTTGTCTTAAATCAGGATTCTAGCCACTGCTGGGACTGATTTTGACCTACGGACGCTGCGCGCTGTTCGGGTATTGAGGCCTTTGAAGCTGGTGTCAGGAATCCCAAGTGAGTGTACCGAGAATCATTGGAACGTTGTCATTACTGTCAGCCAGGCCCAGTGTCCTCTGGAGAATATAGTCTTCCCCCTGTTTCCTTTCCCACTGGGATGCCCTTGCTTTCAATGGCTGGGACCCGATTTCCCATTGCTCTGTGTCACGTGTCAGCATTTTCACCTATGCAAAGAGCTACCTTAGGCGCCAGGAGTGGGACTTCACAGATCTGGGACTTGAGAATTCTTCACCTTTGGGACTTGATCTGTACTCCAAAAACTGCCAGATGCCAAGTTTGCCGGCCGTCTGACCCCCTAGTGCTAGACTTCCCACAGGAGATCTTTAGCTTCAGCTGTGACAGTTGACAACAAATGTGGGTCTGGCCTCCCAGGCTGTACGTAACACCAGTTTAGGGCAGGGCGGGGCAGATAAAGGGGCAGTATCTGCAATCAAGGTTTCACCATAGGCAACTTGATATTGGGTATGTTAATTTGAAGGACTTGTATGCTCTGGTGAGGGACACTGTAGAAATACTCTGCAGGGGACTTCTAGTTGTGGGCAATGTTCCCTCTACGCTGGTGATGCAGCTGAGCAAATTATGGTACTTATCGAGTGGTGATTTGCGAGGCATGGTGCCGCATGGACAACAGTTTTTTGGTGCTGGAAGCATCAGCATGCCCAAATACCGTAATTCAAAAGAAATGCAGAGATGTTGTCTTTTCATTGGAACTTTAACAAAAATGTTAAACTGCAATACTGTAGTTTTATTAATTTACTAAACAGATGTGAGATGCTGACACTTGTTACCTACCTAGCCTGTCCCGTCAACTACACCTCATGGTTTTTGTTGCTTCTATTTTGCCATGTGGTCATGAATGTCTTTTGTGTTATGAATGGGGATAAACTTAAAATTTTAAAATGCAGGGGCCAGGCTGGAGAGAAGGGGAGAGACACGGGGAATATTGGGCTGCTGGGAAAAAGAGACGCATGGGGGATCGGGCTGGGGAGAAGAGACGCATGGGGGA
>ML685804.1:700435-825390 GCA_007922175.1 Pelusios castaneus
TGGGAGTCTGGATAGGTGTGCGACGGCTGTGCACCCGCACAGCTTAGAGGGAACATCGCCTGCAGGGCTGGATTAAGGCAGGGGCTTTAGGGGTGGCAGCCCCAGGTTCTGGCCTAAAGGAGGCAGCTGTCTCCCATCTTAGGCCTGTCCACTCGCCTCCGGGCTGTCTGGTCTGCTCCAGCCCAGCCAGCTCAGGAGTAGGGCAGGAGGGCCATGGATTGTGACCTGAAGGCCCCCCCCACAGGCCCCCGACCCTGCTCTTCCCCAGTGTAGCACCACCGGGCTGCTGCCCTCCCAACAGTGGTGCTATGCCATCAGTCATGCCAGTCCACTAGCGCTGACGAGGCCACATGTCCCAGACCCCTCTTAGCCCCGGATCTCACCCCCGCCCCCCAGCACCAGCCAGGCTGTGGGCCCCCCAGGACCATGGGGAAGGGCATAAGAGCGTTGATCTGGCCCTGGATACCTGTTCATTTTTCCGTGCCCATAGCCTCTGTGTATGTTAGCAAGAGCTCACTAAAAAGGGCAAATTTCAGGTCTTAAATTGGAACTGAAGCATTTTCCGTGCAGCATGAGGCAGTGAGAGGAGCTTGTTTCCCTTTTAAATGAGATGCACTTGTGTGAAGTTGAGCTATTCATTTGGATTCACTCATTAACACCCTTCTCCTCTTCCCAAGCAGCAGCCTGGTGTTTTAGTTTTACCAGAGACGGTTTCTTGTAGCCGTCACCATGGACTGTGGAGATCTGATGGGGATTTAGTTTCCCTGTTTCCGGGTGCTGGAAATTTGAGACAGCAGTGTCCATAGGGAGCACAGATTACTTAGGCATTTCCCATGCCGAAGGAATGGGCCCATGGCTTGGGTTGTGACAAGCTGACATGTATTTATAAACCTGTATTTGTAATTAATAGCTATGGAGAAATGCCCTTTATCTGCTAAGCACCAAACAATGCTTTTGACTGTAGAAGACCATTTAAGTAGACATGACAAAGCATTGGAGGGAAACTAAGATGAAGTGGCTTGTCTAAGGTCACGTGATAAATCAGAGCTGGGCCTGCAACTCGGCTCTCCTACATCCCAGTCTACTGCTTTATCCCCTTAGACCATTGACTGACCCTTCCACCCAGCCCCCTCGAGAGGCATATTGACAGTGTGGAAGAGGTTTGTTTTACGGTTGCCCATGCTGTGGGCAGATAAAGGGCAGATTCCATTCCCTAGACTGTAAATCCGGCACCGTTCTCTAGCATGAAATTCATAGGAAAAGCCCAAACAAGTTGAATCACCGAGATACCATATAGAAGCTGCAAAGAGGGTGAAATCACCAATATGAGAGTTTCCTAGAGAACTCGCCCTCTCCATTGGATAAAGGCTTCCCTGCCTGGGCAGAGGAACCAGCACAAGGGTATGCACCACTTACGTCCAGCATAAGTCATCTTCGGGGGTATAAGTGGCACTTAAGTGGATGAACGGTGTGTGCTGGCTCTCTGCAGAGCAGCGAATTTCACCTTACAATAACCACAATGTTGCATGCTTCCATGGAGTATTCTAGGGCCCCAGTCAACTTTCTGAAACTGATTATCTGGTGGGAGAGCATCTCCCATTTACTGTATGAGGAAACCACCGGGTTTTCCTTCGAGCATACTTATGCCTTATGAAAACAGATATTCAACTTAATCTAGCCAGCCACAACTCTTCCGCCCCTTGATCAGAATTGTAACTGTAGCCCCGGTGACACTAATTTTAGACATACTATAGCTCTGCTACACAATTTAAAAACTGTTTTGGCCCCTGAGAGCTTTATAATTATTCCCCTCTGCAGTACATACACCATCCTGAGATCTAATCATTCACAGATGTGCTGTGTGCTGCCCTAATGCACTTTCTCCATGTGGCTGTAGTTTTTTCCCCAACACAGATAAACATTTTTCTGTGTACATCTGTGTTGACCTCATTTAAATTTTTAAGATGTAGTGGACCCAGGGCCGGCCCTAGAACAAATGATGCCTCAGACAAGGAGAGTCTTTGGTGCCTATGCCCCATTTGTTAAATTTTTGAATACCTTCTTTTTAAATTGCATTTGTGGCCCATTTCGCGACTTTGATGTAATATTTGCATGCATGATTTATCCCTGTCGTAGGAAACCATAAATTTGTATGCTAAGGTCTGTAAATTGGTATTTATTCATGCCCATGTATAAGCAAATATACCTGCGAGGACCTGGCTGACAACATTCTGGGAGGTATGAGGAAAATGTACTTCTCAGAACATCTGGAAGGTTCCATGAGATTTTGGAAAGGTCCAGAACGTTCTAGGGGGTTAATGAAAAGTGACTCCACATAGGGAATACCAGCACCCCCATGGGCGATTTGTGAAGCTTCCCCTGGAGAAGGCCGTGTCCCTCCCCCTCGCCCTCACCCCAGCTGCTGCATTGGCCTTTCCCAGCGGGGAGGGCAGGGAAAGGCAGAGCTACAGCCCCATGCTTCCTGGTGGCAGCGGTGGGTTTTCCCAGAAAGGAGACGGAGAGGGCAAGGAAAGGCAGTGCTATGGCCCCATGCTTCCCAGCAGCACTGCCATCCCTCTCCTGCATTACCAACTGCCCAAGAGCGCCCCCCCCACACCTGGCATCTGGCCCTGAGTGAGACAATGTTGATCCTTTATTCCCATTGCCCCAGTGTGGGCCCCACAGCCAAGGTGGCTATACACAATTGGTTAACATTGCATTTTGTTTTCATTATGCAAATCTGCTTAAAATTATCTGACACCTTGATCTCTCCAGTTTTAATTGAAATTAAATTTTTGTGCTGTTGGAAAGGCCCCAGATTGGCAGCCCCAGGGATTGCAATCTTCTGTTCATCCAAAAGATGGGCACACTGTGTAATGACGCTACCATCTTTTTGTTTATCTGTGAGTATCACTTAGAGCGGAGCAAAATTTTTCCAACGAATCATTTAGTCGCTGAAAAATGCAGTCAGGGGTAGACTGAACCAACTTGAAAATTTGTCTGGAGTTTGCTGAATAGTTTCAATCACACTGAAAAAATCTCCATAAAGCAGTAATGTTGATTATGTTTTGTTTTTACCCTCCCAAATTTTTGTTTAGATTTTTCAGACTTTTGTAAGACGCAAAGGAAGAGAGTCCCAAAAATGGCAGGGGAGAGGGAGTGCAGGTGGTGGTGACGCTCTTTATAAGCTTTAGTCCACCGATTAGGGCATTCATTTGGGGTGCAGGAGACACGAGTTCAGTTCCCCTCATTGTCTGATGTAGAACAGGAATTCAAACTTGCGTGCTTTGGAGTAGTGTGTGCTAGTCAGTGGGCTGTGGCATATTTGGGCATGGTCTTTTCTCAAACTCTCCTCTTTTTATCAATACCTATAGTCATTGGAGTAGGGACTGAAGTTGGGTCTCTCACCTGCTTGGTGAGTGCCTCAGCCACGAGGCTGTAGAGCATTCTTGGTTTTTTCCCTGGCCTAGTGACTATCCACTGTCATCAAGAATGACTATGACTGGCCCTGAGGCTCTATCTTCATGACCCACCAACTCCTTCACCTCTGTGGGAAGCAAGAGAGCTGAATTCATGCTAATCATGTTGGTAGCTTTTTGGGTACTTGGATCCACCCTCTGGGAAGTGGCTTGAGACTGCCAACAGATTTCTGAACAGCTTAGGCCTTGTCTGGCTCCCACTGACATTAACTGGAAGATTCTAATGGGATCTGGATCAGAGCCTTTATCCTTACTGAGCAGTCAATGAGCTAGAAGAAAGAGGCATTGCAGGACACTGCCGACCCAGAGCTTTTTATTGAAAGTCTAAACTCCCCCACTGGCCCCCCTATCTTTCTTTTCCTCCAGTCACTGACCACATGATTTCCTTGCTTCCAACAGGTTTGCAGGTTGTTCTCAAGTCCATCATGAAGGCCATGGTGCCCTTGCTACAAATTGGGCTGCTTCTCTTCTTTGCGATCGTGATGTTTGCCATCATTGGGCTGGAGTTCTACATGGGGAAGTTCCATAAAACCTGCTTCTCCAATGAAACAGGTGAGGCTGAGCTGCCCTTCCCCTGTGCTGGTCAGCAGGGTGTGCCTGCTCTCTTTAAGAGCCCAGTGTTGTATCTCAGAGAAGTGACCTATGAAAGAAAGGGTGAACCCCACAGGGGCCTGAAAGCCAAAGTCCAGGAGCTTATCCAGTGGTGATCCCCTGGTCCAGAGAGGTCCTGGCAAAATTACAGCTGGCATAATTATCTTCTGCCTCCCTAATTCCCCGTGCAGTTTGACTTGTATGTAGTGGGTTATGTCAGCGCAGTCTCATTGGCCCAGTACTTTTTACTTCTGTTCTAAACCATTGTGTATTGATCTTGTGTCTGTTTCCTTCCAGGCTAATTTGTGTCTTATATTTGATGCGCAGGGCTGGCTAAACCACAGAGGTGAACTAGGTGGTCACCAAGGGCAGCAGGCTTTCAGGGGCCCCAAGCTAGTCAGAATTGAATTTTTTATCTATTTGAAAACATATATTAATAAATGATCTCCTATAAAATGTGCGAGGGGAGGGAGGGGTCGCCAAAGTCATAGTTTGCCTAGGGAACCAAAAACCCTTCGGCCGGCCCTGTTGATGCGATTAATACAATTTTCAGTTTTTGCTTCTAAGTTCATTCATTCTTCTTTCATTTTTCTTTTCGATTCAAGTTAGTTTTCTGATTATTTTCCCTTCAGTGTTTCTGGCTCTCTCCTAGCTGATAAAACCTCATCTTTCTGTATTAGACCCCTTTTCCCCTCCTGCTCTGTTTCCTTTTCCACTCCTCCTCTCCCTCCATGCCCACCTACGCTCGATGCTGTGGCACACAGGGGTGCGCACATGCACACTGGCAGCCAAATAGATTCTCCTCTCATTTTCCCCACTGTAACTCGACTGGTGTGGATGAATTTACTCCCAGTTTACCCCCAAGTTTGTAAGAGGAGGCTCAGGCCCTCATTTTTTGTGTGGATCACTTTTGCATTAGGAACTGGCTGGCTGCAGTGACTTTTGGTATTAAGGATTTGGGGGTCTAATGAACTGGTTTGCTTGTTTGTGAGAGATCGAAAAGGTAGCTGAGATAAGAGCCAGCACCACAGCATAGAGACATTATGAGCAGAAGAGAAATTGGAGAGTGGGAGGAATGAAAATTCCGGGAGAGAAAGTAGGAGAAACGGGAGTGAAGGATTTTCCAGACAGAGCTTCAAGAAGAGCAGGCAAAGGGAATGACCATGAAGGGGAGTGGCAGGGACGGTCCAGAGCTGGGGAGAAAGTGGAATTGGAAAGCAGCTAATTATGACTGGCCATTGATGTGATGGTTGAGGTCCCTGTGACAGGGGCAGACAGACAAATCAAAGCCAGAGCGGAAGAAAGGTAGAGAAGAGCTGGCTCAGGCTGAGGGAGAGCATGGAGTGTGAGCAGGCCAGAGCTGGGAAGGAGGGGGGAAGATTGTGGGGCTATGGCTGATAAGAGGAAGGAGGAACCTGTGCATGACTACAGCCTTCTGGCTCATGTGGGACAAAGAGAGGCCTGAGGAGATGGTGGTTAGGAAAGCAATTGCATGGGTTTGGGGGAGAGTGTGCTGGAGACTGCTGGAGAACGGCAGGGGTCATTTAAGTACCTGAATCACTTCTTATAAGGATAACCTGGCTGGCTTCTTAGGGTGCAGTATTGCAATGTGAACAGTCTGCATGTATACCCCGTGTCCAGGCAGAGTGCTTACGGCTAGCACTGAGAAAAGTGCATTTGTTCTGATGCTCCCATCTGTGCGCTGAGTCTGTAATCCCCCAGGGCAGCCCTACCATTACACCCTGACCGGTCAGCAGTGCGGCACCTGTGGTTAGAGAGAGAGAAAGCCCTCATGCCATGTTAATAAAAGACCTGATAAAGGGAAAGGATAAGACCTGGCAGTTGCCATAAGGAACGTCATGGCCAGGAAATAGAAAATTGGACCCTGCGGTGAAAATTACATGTGTCTGCCTGCAGCTGTACTATAAACCCCAGAAAATAGAGACATAGAGTCTAGACAACCAGAGACCCTTAACTAAGGACAGGATGCAACAGCGAAATAGCCACTGGAGATGCAATTTCACTTTTAAAAAATGCAGAAAGTGTTATTCTCCCTCCCCCCCCATTCATTTTTAATTTTTCTATTAACGTGATGCCTGGTTGTGATAGGTGGCGTAGAATCATAAAGGTAAAGAGGCTGTTCCTACACTGAAGTGCGGGCAATCTAAAAAAATATCTGGCTTTCTCGGTGATTATCAGTAACCACTGTTTGTATTTATTATTTAGATTTATACAAACAATAATAAGTGTGCCCCAGCCACTGCTTTGGATGCCCTTGACAATTTGAATACTATAGCACCTTAGATGGATGCACAGCTTTGCAAACACAATGTGAGATACTTTTCTTGTTTGAAGGATTCACTGTGTAAAATAAGGAAGACCTGGAACCATGATCCAGGTAAGGGGTTTTACAGAGAGATGACTCAGCAAGAAATCAAGAAGATTCCTGGAAAAAGTGGATTTTAAGAGAGGATTTGCTGGTGGAAAAGAGGGCTATTTAAATGACCAGTTTGTTTGGCCAGTTTTGGGAAGGTTGTCTTTTTGTTCTGCTTTCATACAACAACTCACACAATGGTCTCACAGACCATGACTGGGGCTCAGAGATGCACCACAATTCAAGTAGTTAATAATAATAATCAATAACAACAACATTTGATGGACAGGGAATGGGGGACTTTTCTGTTCTGGGGTCAGAAATAACTTCTCCCTAACTCGCACAAGGCCACTGAGCAGCAAGCATGGGAAGCAGTGTTTCCAAATGGTTAGGGCACTAGACTGGCACTCAGGTGATAGTTTCTATTCCCTGTTCTCTTGACTGGTTGACCTCAGACAAGTCACTTCCCTCCCTGTGTCTGTTTCTCCATCTGTAAAATGTGGGTAATGATACTGAGCTCCTGTGTAAGGTGCTTTGAGATCCCCTGAAGAAAAGTGCTAGAGAATAGCTGGGATAGTTTCTATGTTACTCCCATTTTATGGTTGGGGAAATAGAGGCACAGAGCAGGGAACTGATTTGCCCAAGCTCACCCCGCAGGTCAAATGATAGAAAGGGGCGTGAGGTTTCAGGGGCTTGTTTCTCCATTCCCTTGTGCCCCATGGAGTCATGTAGGGCTGTGTGAAAAGCCACTGAATCAGACTGGCACTGACTGATGTGCAGGTGGCCATATGAGGTGCAGGGCAGTGGACAATCTGGCCCAAGGTTTCCGTGGTCGCTGGTGGGATGCAACTGAGAGAAAAGAAACAGAGTGCTAAGGTGTGGTGGAATGAGAGAAGGATTGCAGGGATACGGGAGTGGAGACACAAGCGGGAGGGAGACTGTTTTGGGCCTGGCAGGTGAGGAGAATGATCTTGAATCTGATGTGGTAGGGGGACAGCCATCATCTTGCTTGATGCACTGAGGATTGAACTGCGGCCCTCAGAGATGAGGTCATGAGCGGCTAAAGAGCCAGTGCTTTGCAGATGGGAGCTGTAACAACTCATCTTAGGTGGATCGGCTTAGAGGGAGGCCTGTAAGATGTACTCGCTGGTTAATTACGCTAGAAGACAACTACAGAGTGAGTGCGGAGGAAGATGGCTAGAGTGGGGGTGTTTTGCAGTAGAGGTGAGAACCAGAGAGTCCAAGGAAGAGGAGGTTCAAGCGATAAGGTGTTGTCCTAAACATTACATAACTGCTCTTCATGTCCATGGCACTTCTTAAATCAGCGGAGCACCATGTAGAATTCTCAGCCTTTTCCTCGCTGCCATGGTGGTTTTTGCTGGTGGGGCGAAGAAAGGCAAGCGTTAGGTAAGTTCCAAAGGGGTAGCCGGGTTAGGAAGTTGCTGGTGTTTTTTCCTTTTCATTTTTGTAGCTTCTTTAAAAAAAGCCACAGCCCCATTCGTGGCTGGTTTGGAGCCATCTTGGTGTATGGCGTTATGATGGGAAGATGACTGCAAATCGCCAGGCCAAGCAGAAAGGTGAACTCTGTTTCTGGCACGTGACGTAACAAACCTGTCTTAGCACTGTTCTTGGAATAGCCCTCACGTATGGAACTGGGAACGCAGCCAGAAATTTGTGAGTACCATACATTGTGGCATCTGGCATCTCGACAAGAGAGGAGCAGGGCCAGATCCAGAATGAGGGATATGACCTCCTTAAAGCCTACACCTTACCAGCGTATGAAGGAGTCTCTGTTAAAGGGAGCCACATAGCTCTGGGCTCAGTAGTTAATGTGTTCATTTGCAGATGAATTACAGAAATTGATTCTATCCAGTTCTCTCTTCTCCCCCCATCACTCACTCCCTCTCTCCAATCAGAAATGGAGCAATGGCATTTCTGAAAAAGTAACAGACGAGGTTTCCTGGATCTGGAATCCCTCATGTGCAGGGAAAGCAAAGTATCCTGCTAATCTTCAACCTGGCCTTTTAAACCTAAATGCCTAATCTCAGAAGAGGTATATCGACAAGCTCAAAGCATTGACTTCAGGGTGGAAATATGAATCTCCGCAAGGCAGTAAAGTTGGGGACCTGGGGAGTTGGATGGATTCAGGCCAGGCTTTGTTTCTGGTCCCCAAATGAAACAGTGAGCTGGGATTCTAACGGAAACCAAGAATCAAAGAGCAGTAATTCGTAGGTCAGGGGATATGAATGGAAATGCCGTGGCTCACATCAACACAGCATTAGTAATCTTGTGGCACTGAATGGCTTAATTATAAAGAGCAGCTAAGAGTATTTCTGGGGGTTGTTCATTGAGTGGCGTCCCTGGGTGCTCCATTCTAGGTGTTTGGCATGCCCTCACGCCAAGATCGGAGATTTGAGTCGCAGTCTCGGCTCTGAGCCGGGCACTCACGGCTCATCTCAAGACGCCGTTGGAAACCTCAGCAGCACATGCACGGCTCAAGGCCCCGTCAGTTCCTTCTTAACTGCCTGCATGTAGAGATGGAGTTTCACAGCGCTCTTCTTACATCGTCTTTAGTTAGTTAGGAAATAGCATACAGTTACTTTTTATCAATAGTTACTTAGCTATTTAGTTGCATTGTGCCTTAGTATTTAAAAAAAAAAAAAAAAAAAGCCGCTACACGAACCGCTTCAAAGAGGCTGGTTAGGAAGTAGCCTAGAGTTCCTTTGATAGACAGCTAATCGGTTAGTTCGTTTCTTGGTGCTTAGTACAAACAAAAAGAAAAACAAAAACAAAAAAAAAAAGAAGCTGCTTTGCTAACCACTTCAGAGAGGATGGTTAGGAGATAGCCTACAGTTACTTTTATCAAGGGTTAGTTAATTATTTACTTAGTTATTTCGTTTGTTGTGCCTCAGCACTTAAAAAAAAAAAGAAAGAAAGAAAGACAGAGAAAAGCAGTTACGCTAGCCGCTTCAATGATGCCAGGGTCCCCAGGCTTTAAAAGGTGCGCCCGTTGCAGGGACGCGATGCCTGTCTCTGATGGACATTCCCAGTGCATTGTTGCCTGGGAGAGAAGCACAATGCTCAAAAATGCCATCATTGTAAGAACCTAAAGGCGAGAGCGAGATGGGGCAGGGAGCTGAAGCTAAAAATGCTACTCTTAGTCTCTGTGACCGGCGTCGGATCCGGGGCACGAAACATCGCCGCCAGCACGAGGGAGAGAGAAGCCCCCATCCAGAAGCCCCCCTCAAAAACGAAAATTGCTGCCAAAACCAATGGACATAACAAAACTGCTTGGTAACGTGGCTGAGAAAGCACCGAAGGAAAGACATCCTGGTGCAGAGTCGAGGTCCAGAACGCTGACTCCTCAGCAGTGCGGCAAACCCCCGCACCGTCGGGAACGCCGAAGGCTGACTCGGCACTGACAGATCACTCTAAATTGGAGCCTCCAATGGGCTCAAATACAACTGAGTTGGCTACTCAGACAGCACAAGCTAATAGTGCGGGATCTGGTGCTGAGCTGACAGGGAAAAGAAAGCAGAAAACTAAACACACAGTCAGAGGGCTCAGAGTCGCGCCAGCAGCCACCACTATATGAAACAAATAATTCACCCTCTATATCACTGCTCTATAGCAGTGGGGAAGAAGATAACATGCCAGATACATTCTCACCTGAACGGAAAACATCACACAAATACAAGAACAGGTGCCCTGTGCCTCCATGGTTTATGTCTCCAAACTTTATGGGACCAATGTCAGCACCTGGGCAGTGGCACAGTTGGGACACTTGGACATCATACCTGGCACCACATCAGAAGCAGCCTGCCTCGAATATAGATGCAGCCTCATCAGTAGGCTCTTCTTATCATGCTCGAAACACCCATTTGAGTGCATCAAGAAAGGATGCCCAGATGACTGGAGTGGCCATTCAAACATGGAGGAAGAAGTTATACCACATACTTCCTCTGCCCTCCCGGAAGAGACAATTCTACCATCACCATCTACTTCTACAGACGACTTAAAAAGTTTCCAAGACCTCTTCAAACATATAGCTCAGGATTTGATAATAACATTGCAAGAAGTGCCACAGAGCCAACATAAGCTCCTGAAAATTCTGAATACATCAAAATCTTTGAAGATTGCCTTACCCATGGATCCTGCCAACGTAACCTGGCAGACACCTGTGACCAGTGCCCCAACATGCAAGCTAGCTGACAAGAAATATTACATTCCGGCTAAGGACAATGAATATCTATATGCTCATCCATCTCCAAATTCATTAGTGGTGGAGGCTACACAACAAAGAAGTAGACAGAAATGAAACAAAGCAAACCCAGAGGATAGGGAGTGGAGAAGGGTGGATCTTTTCGGATGCAAAGTCTATTTGTCTGCAACCCTTCAATTGAGAATTTCTAATTACGCAGCCCTATTGTCAAATTATGACCACATGTACTCAAAATTCTTGAAATTTATTGAATTAATTTCACAAGACAACCAACAATTCCAAATGCTGATCAGTGAAGGCCAACTCATTCCCAGGATGGTGTTGCAAGCTGCATTAGACACTGCAGATACAGCTGCCAGAACGGTAGGAACATCAGTAGTAATGAGAAGGGCATCCTGGCTCCTTTCAGTGGCCCTTCCTCGGGAACTACAAGCATCCATCAAAGACCTGCCATTTGATAAGAAAAAGCTGTTTGGTGAAAAGATGAACGAGGTGATGCACACTGTGAAAGATTCACATGCCACATTACGCACCCTGGGGATCTATACCGCACCCGCCAGAAGAACCAATTACAGATATCAACTGTACCAATGGCGGTACCCCCAATACTCTCAATATCGACCATGTACATACTGACAACAGAACAGGAGCAGGCAGAGATTCCAGAGAAGGAGGTAGAACTAAAATAATCAGTCATCACAGCCTTCTACATCGTCGAAACAATGGCTGCAATTTTGAAAATTTGGTCGAGGGTATGAGCAACCTCCCCTCTCCAGTGTCAACCCATGGTACACCTACCTTTGGCCACCATCTACAGCCATTCCTAGACAGATGGCAGTCCATTACATCAGACAAATGGGTTCTAGAGATAATCCAATATGGAAACTCCATCCCTTTTATGTCTACCCCACCGACATTATCCTCTTCCCCGTCCCTCTTCAGGGACACACCTCATGTACAAATTTTACAATGAGAGGTGAACTGTCTATTAGAGTTAGGAATGGTAGAAATAGTCCCTCCCAGCTTCAGGGGGAGAGGTTTCTATTCTCCACATTTCCTATCAACAAAGAAAAACAGAAGTTGGAGGCCCATACTAGACCTGAGAAGACTAAACAAGTATGTAAGAACCCACAGGTTCAAGATAGTGACTCTGGCAGAAATAATACCAACGCTAGAGCAAGGGAACTGGTGCTTGTCTCTCGACCTACAAGATGCATACTTCCACGTGACGATACGTCCTGCACACAGAAGGTATCTCAGATTCACAGTTGCCCAGGAGCATTACCAGTACAAGGTTCTACCATTCGGACTCTCCATGGCACTGAGGGTCTTTTCAAAACTGCTGGCAGTGGTAATGGACCCCCTACACAGACAGGGCATAATCATATACCCATACCTGGACGATTGTCTGGTAAGGGCAAGAAGCCAGGCCAGAGCAGACCTCGATACTCAGTGAACAATGGCAATGATGAAAGAGCTAGCGCTACTAGAGAACTACCAAAAATGAATGTTAACACCGTCACAATGCATAGAATCCATAGGTGCACATCTCGACGGCACACTCAAGGTTCTTGACAATCGTGGACCTGGTACGGACAATAATGGACAGCCCAACCATCATGATCCACTCATGCTTACAACTACTGGGCCACATGGCGGCGACCACATCAGTTGTCCTGCATGCCTGATTACACATGCGAGCGCTACAGGCATAGGTAACTATGATTTACTCACCAGGGAAACAGCATCCATCCAGGATGGTAACAATGCCTGCACCAATCAAACAATGCCTGTGATGGTGGACACAACCAGACAACATCATGGTAGGGATACCATTTGCACAAAACCCTTCGACAATATTCATAACCATATGCTGGGGAGCGCATCTGGGACAACACACCACCCAAGGACGCTGGACCATGGACGAGACATCCCTCCACATCAACATATTAGAGTTACAGGCAGTAAGAAACTCATGCATGCATTTCTTACCAATCATACGCAACAAGACAATAAAAATCATGACAGACAATATAGCTTGCATTTTCTACATAAACAGGCAGGGTGGGGTATGTTCGTGACAGCTCTTCACGGAAGCAATCAGGCTATGGACCTAGTGCATCAAGCATGGTATAGACATATCTGACTCATGCTTACCTGGACTGTTAAACACCACAGTGGATGCACTCAGCAGATACTTCATAGCGAAGCACAAATGGGAGCTCAATGACAACGTGTTGGAACACATTTTTCATCAATGGGGCCAACCGTCTATCAATCGGTTTGCAACCCAGAAGAACCGGAAGTGCCATGCATTCTGCTCCAAGGACGGCCTAGGAAGCAAATCAATGGGAGATACCTTTCTTCTGAAATGAGACTGGAAGCTCCTATGTACTTTCCCTCCCCTACCACTAATCCACAGAACACTGCAGAAAATACAGACAGACAAAGCGAAAGTCATGATGATTGCCCCAGCCTGGCTGAGGCAAACGTGGTTCCCTTCCCTGTTGCAGATGTCAGTACACCATCCAATAACACTTCCGCTTCAGGAGGATCCTCTCTACCAGGATTAAGGCTGAACTTTCCACCCGCAATTGCACAAACTACTCCTCACAGCCTGAGTGCTCCATGGCTCCAAGACAACGAGCTACAATGCTCACAACAAGTAAGAGACATCCTGTAGAACAGTAGAAGACAATCTATGAGAGAGACTTACCTGCAGAAATGGCAGAGGTTCTGTGCATGGTGCAAACTAAAGCAGCTTTCACCTACCTCTGCCCCATCTCCGATGATCCTGGAATATGTGCTCCATCTCAAAAAACACAGGTCTCTCCAACAGCTTCATCAAAGTACACCTGGCCTCGATTTCCGCCTTCCATCTGAAAAGACGAAATGGCACGGTGTTTACTGACCCGCTCATCAAACGCTTCGTACGGAGCATGGAAAACATGTACCCAGACATACGACCATCAGTAACACCTTGGGATTTGAACATTGTGTTAATACAGAAACCATTCGAACCTCTGGCAACCTGTTTTCTGAGCCATCTATCAATGAAGAGGGCCTTTTTAGTAGCCAGAACTTCAGCCAGACGAGTGGGCGAACTGTCAGCACTCATGGCTGACCCCCCATACACAATTTTTCATCCAGACAAAGTAACATTACATACTCACCCAAAGTTTATTTCCAAGATTAACATGGCATTCCATAACAATCTGGAAATGAACTTACCAACCTACCATCTGAAACCACACATGGACAGATATGATGAAACTATGCATACTCTGGACATGAGAAGGGCCCTGGCTTTCTACCTAGACAGGACAGAGTCGTTCCGAAAGACAACAAAATTGTTTGTATCTATAGCACAGCGATCAAAGGGACAATCTCTTTCCTCCCAAAGACTCTCCAAATGGATAAAGGACTGCATAAAAACCACATATTCATTGACCAATACTCTGATACCAGGCCCTGTCAGAACTCATCACATGGGTATCAACTACCACAGCTTTTCTTAAAGATGTTCCAATCAAGGACATACGCGCTGCAGCAACGTGGAGTTCTATACACACATTTACAAAGCATTATGGGATCGATCAAATGCGCAAATCAGATACTGCCTTGGGGATACAGTCCTAGCAACTATTGACTACACAACATCCACATTAACCCCCCGCCCAGCACGGGGAACTGCTACATAGGCACCTAGAGTGGAGCACCCAGGGACACCACTCGATGAAGAAACAAAGTTGCTCACCTTGCAGTAACTGATGTTCTTCAAGATGCGTGTCCCTGGGTACGCTTCACTACCCCCCCCTCTCCCTCTACTGCAGAGTTGTACCAGGCTTCACAGTCAAGAAGGAACAGACGGGGCTTTGTGGAAACCCACCACTAGCAGTGTGGATGGTCGTGGAGACCCACCACTAGCAGAGTGGATGGTCCAGGCCCATGTGTTGTGCAGCACTAGGCGCCATGTGTTGTGCAGCACTTGGGAGAAGCAATGGTTAAAGGGTAACTATAGAACAAGAATGCAAGGTCAGAAATGTAGCTGCAGCGTGGGAAATTAAGGAGTTGTACTAACTGTACCGGGGGAACCTTAAACCCCTGCTTCTTCAAAATACGCTGCAAGATTTTTAATTGCAGCTTTTGCTTCTTCGTGGTGGTTTGCCCCATATTGTTACTTTACCGCGGCTGCTCACCTGTTCATCCTGCGAGAGGTGATGATTAGCAAATTTAGGAGCGCTCCTTGCAACTGTGATTCCTCCGTCCAGCCGCGGGTACACCACCGGGATTGTTGATTCCTCAACAACCTGAAGTCCCTGTTCGGGCGCCATTTGTGGTGTATGAAGGCACGGACTCCGGCTGATGCAAGCACGAAATTACTTTATTAGCAGCTTACAGCCATTCTTATACCCTACAGATAGTATACTTGGTAATTTTCCACATTCACAGGTTTACATTTAAATCAACAAGGTTTCAGTTCTTGGCCTAATCACAACTTCTTATCATGCAGCTGTGTTGAGTTCTTATTTACCAGACTGGTTCCTTGCTCAGACTGACTCCTTAATTTCCCACGCTGCAGCTACATTTCTGACCTTGCATTCTTGTTCTATAGTTACCCTTTAACCATTGCTTCTCCCAAGTGCTGCACAACAGGGCTTGAGCTCTGCGTGCGCGGCTTGGGTCACTAACAGCGTCTCAAGATGAGCCGCGAACGCATGAGTCAGAGTGGAGACTGCGAGACAAATCTCCGATGTTGTCACGAGAGCACGCCAAACACCTAGGGTATGTCTACACTAGAAAAAGTTAAGTTGACTTTGTTAAGTTGACTTAATAAGGTCGACTTAAAGTCAACCTTATTAAGTCAACTTAACAAGTCGACTTAACTTTTCAAGTGTAGACAGAGCGGAGAACCGCGGCTCCCCACTGAGAAGGGAGCCGCGATCCCCGGCAGAAGGGACCTGCGGCTTCCCAGCAGAAAGAACCCACAGCTTCCGGGGAGAAGGGAGCCGCCGGGGTTCCCAGGCACAAGGGAGCTGCTGGGGATCCCTGGACAAGGGAGCTGCTGGGGCGTCCCGGCGGCTCCCTTCTCCCCAGCCCTAGGTAGACTTAGGAAATTAAGTCGACCTAGGGCGTCCACACCGGCTTTGGGTCGACTTAACGGGTCGATTGAAGTGTTAAGTCGACCTAATGACCAGTAGTTATTAAGTCTACTTAAAGACACCCTTAAGTCAACTTCATGAAAGGCCAGTGTGGACCTGGAGTAATTTAGGTCGATTTAAGCCTCCTTAAGTTGACCTAAATTGCTAGTGTAGACATACCCCTAAAGTGGAGTGTACCCAGAGACACACATCTCGAAGAACATCGGTTACTGCAAGGTGGGCAACCTTCAGGGGAAAATTTGTAATGTGCTTTTTATATATGGCATGGTAGATAGGCTTTTCTGTGCTTATGGAAAAAGACACTTCGTTTTGGTGAAAAACAGGCAAAAACCAAAGACAATTCCACATATTAGTGTGCAATTTTCAGTGAATATATGATATATTGTCCCCTTCCCCATACACTTCCAGGCACTCATGTTTTCATGACGCTGAGAAGTCAGTACAGTCATTTGCACACATTCACAGTCACCATTCCCTGTTTACCAGACTCCAGGAATTATGGTTATGAAACCATCTTTAGGTAGGGAGGCATCACATCCATTTCTGCCTTTTCCATTAGACATCTTCCTAACCTTTTGAAATATGCATAGAGATTATGGGCCAATTCTGCTCTGTTACACCAGTGTAAAAATCCAGCATAATCCCACTGAAATCCATGGTGTTATTCTGAATTTACACTCATGTAACAAATCAGATCATGAACTCTTTGGGGTCTTCCCTTTGAGTTTGTGTAGATGAGTTTTTTAATCTGAGTTAATTGATTGCCTCTTAATGTGAGTTGCTAAAATGTTCATGAAAGACTAGTCTTGATGTTAACTAAATTATCTTTTTGTGATACAAACATTTGCGGTTTAGTTGTACCCTCAGATCTTTGTGGCATGAGATACAAATGATGAAAATTTGACCACATCACTTTGCATGATTTAAAAAAAACCAACTAAGTGGAGGAGCTAATACCGATTCCCACTCCTGAATGCCCTTTTTCACATGGACTTTAGAAGGTCCTAGTTGCATGTCATGTCTCCTGCTCGTAAAGTAATCAATACATGTAGTAATAGACGTTCATCGCCTTTAGAAAGGATTACCTTGTAACAAAAGGCCAAACGTCAGAAAGCAGGCCGTGCTCTTCCAAGGGGTCCCTGGAGAATAAGCCTCAAAGACTTTATTTTCTTTTTTCTTCTTGCTGCCTTGCTTCAGTAAACCCTTCAACATTCATTATGAAAGCCATAGCGATTCGCATGGGACCCTGAGGGCACAACCTTGTATTAAGGGACTGGTGAGATGGGGAAAGGTCATTTTCACACACCATATTGTGAAATACCACAGAGACAGGCTGTCAGTTTTCTTTCCTCTCCTGGCTTCTTTCTGAATAATTGTTACTAATATTTATTGTTGTTACTGCTTTCCACCACCCCACCTTCTGGTGAATTTGATTTAGTAAGGCCTGATTCTCATTGCTATTGCTTTGGCAGTGTTTTTCTTTAAGTGTCTTTCTTCTGCCCCTGCCAGAGTGATGTAAAGGACCCTTAGAGTAAATGAAAAATGTAGCCTGACTTGTTTGTTTATTTTGAGAGTCCAGCCCTGTGTTCCCAAAGCTTCTCCATCAATTGAAAGGTGGCGGGGTATTAAGTTCTCCGGGTATCTGCAGTGATCGTGGAAATCAAGAGGAACGTGGCTATAAAGTGACTTTTATTTCATTTTTGGTGGGAGAGGAAGTGGTTTGGGTGTCTACCTGGAGAGTGATCAATTGCTCTTTGCTTATTCCTGGCCTTGAATGGATATTTCAGGTCTTGCCTCAGAGCATCCTGTCCACTCTTTCTTTAGGGTCGTCACAAGTGGTAGAAGTCTTTACCTTTGCCTTCAGGGGGGCTGGAGGGTGACCACCATAGAAAAAGGCTGCATTTCTTACTCAAGATAGCTTTATAAATTAATTAAATACTAATGACTACTGTAGAACAAGCAGAGCATCCATTATGAGTTATTATTAATTTATCTCATGGTAGTGCCTGGAGGCCAGGCTTCTGCTCATCTAGGCACTGTACAAACACGTAAATCAGTGACCGTTCCTTGTCCCCAAGAGCTTGCAATCCCTTACGTGTTCAGTACTTGTCAGTCCTGGGCATGAAAAGCTGTTTCAGTGAGAGAAGTAACATTGGCAAAGGCATGCCAGCATCCTCCTCTACAATCTCCAGCATGGACCATGAGGAAATTGTTAATGCTCTTGCTCCAGAGCCTCTTTTTAATATTTCTCCACTCAATGGCACCTAGAGCAATTCAGCATTGCCTGCTATGCCTTGGGCAGGAGCACAAAGCTCGCTAAGGCTGTGTCTACACTGGTAAATTAAGTCGACTTAAGCTTGCTTAAGTCGACTTAATTTACCCTGTGTCTACACTACAGTTTCCTTAAGTCAGCTTAAGCAGCTTGCTTAAGTTGACTTAAGGAAAATAAAGTCGACTTAATTAAAATTAAGTTGACTTTATAACACCACCTTTCTATTCAACCTAAGGCTTAAGTTGACTTTCTAGAGTCGACTTAAGCCAGTGTAGACATGGGGTAGCCCTAAGTCGACTTAGGGCTACCCCAGGGCTACACCAGTGCCCTACCTGCCGGAGGGGGGGCACAGGGGGAGCCTGGCATGCCCCCCACAGGGCACGGCAGAGCCCTGCCCACTCTGCCCCTATGCCCTGCCAGGGTCCCTGTCCACCTTTGCCCCATTGTACCTACGTACAATGGGGCAAAGGCTGAGCCCCCTGGCATTGGGCAAGGGGTGCCCCCCTGCCCCCGTGGACCTCTCCTAGGTCCCCCTAAGCCCCTAGAAGTCGACCTAGGCGTCCAGTGTGGAAGCTCTAGGTCGACTTTCTAAGTTCCCCTTTAAGTCGACTTTACTTTTAAGTGTAGACACACTAAGTTGACTTAAATTAACAAGTCTAGACATAGCCTAAGAGATAAGAACCCACTGCCTTCTGCCCGAGAGGATAGCTCCGTTGAGCTGCACTGACTACAGTATCATAAGACTAGTATGCAATACTGAAGTCACAGGGCTCAATTCTTTACTCTGTCCTAATAAAGATCTATTGCCTGGCCTCAAAGCAAAGTAGAACTGTCCAGGAGCGGCTCTAACTTTCAGCACTGGCATTAGGTGCTCCTTGTGTCTATGGGTATGGTTCTGGAGGTCTATTTCCAGCTTGACTAGACATACCACACTAGCTCTGATCAAGATAGCATGCTTTAAAAAAAAAAAAAAGGTAGCCATGGCAGTGTGTGTGAAGGATGGGGCTAGCCACTTGAATGCATAGCTATTTTTTTGGGTGGAGTGATAGAGGTGAATTAGGCCCAGAGGTCCCCCGCTGGAGCCCTAGAGGTTCTAAGACACACATCCCAGGAAAGGAGCAGTTGAGGAGTCCTCTTAGGAGCCTAGAGTGGCACCAGGGGAAGCAGCCAATCAGGGAAAGACTGGGGGGAGCAGCCAATCAGAGGGTTGCAGGCCAATATAAAAGGAGTTCAGAACAGCCAGTTCCTTGTTGGAGCTAGAGGAATCAGCAGTGATGAACCTGGTTGACCAAAGGGAACTGCAGCACCAAGGTCAGCTCAGAGCTGGCAGGAACCAGTGGAGCCAGAATGCACTCCTGGCTGGTTGCTGGGCCTAAGCAAAGAAGAGCCCTGAGATAAGGGTGAAGAGTGGGGCTGTGGGCAATGGCCCAGGGAACCGAAAGCAGATTAGTTAAAGGAACATGTGGTGCATAGCTGCTATTCTTAGGGACCTTGGACTGGGACCTAGAACATCGGATGGACCTGGGTCATTCCCACATCCCTCCCTCTCCTCCCCACCCCTGACCCTCACAGGCCACTGGGAAAGTAGACTACAATCGGACAGTGATAGACCTCCAGAAGGGGATCTGAGCTACTTAGTGGCCCAGCTGGAGAGCTGGCTCCAGAGGGGCCCAGAGAGGGCAAACCATTGCCTCCAGGGAAGAAGCCCTGAGAGGTACAGCCTGACCCAGGCACTGGGACTGTTTCAAGACTGCAGACACACCCGACCAGAAGGGGCGCTTGAGAGAGAGGGGTGCCATGCTGTAAAAGGTGGGATCATACTGGATTTGTGGATGCGGGAAGAGCCGTTGACGTGGTATACCTTGACTTTAGCAAGGCTTTTGATACGGTTTCCCACAGCATTCTCGTCGGCAAGTTAAGGAAGTATGGGTTGGACGAGTGGACCGTAAGGTGGATCGAAAACTGGTTAGATCAACGGGCTCAGCGGGTAGGAATCAATGGCTCAATGTCTGGTTGGCAACCGGTAACGAGTGGAGTGCCCCAGGGGTCGGTCCTGGGGCCGGTTCTATTCAACATCTTCATTAATGATCTTGATGATGGAATAGACGGCGTGCTTAGTAAGTTTGCGGATGACACCAAGTTGGGGGGAATGGTAGATACTCTGGAGGGCAGGGACAGGATCCAGGGAGACTTGGACAAATTGGAATACTGGGCTGAAAGAAACCTCATGAGGTTCAACAAAGACAAGTGCAAAGTCCTGCACTTAGGACGGAAAAATCCCATGCACTGCTACAGGCTGGGGACCGATCGGCTAAGTAGCAGCGCTGTAGAAAAGGACCTGGGGGTTATGGTGGACGGGAAGATGAATATGAGCCAACAGTGTGCCCTTGTTGCGAAAAAGGCCAATGGCATATTAGGCTGCATCAGTAGGAGTATTGCCAGCAGATCGAGGGATGTGATAATTCCCCTCTATTCGACACTGGTCAGGCCACATCTGGAATACTGTGTCCAGTTTTGGGCTCCCCACTACCGAAAGGATGTGGACAAATTAGAAAGAGTCCAGCAGAGGGCAACAAAAATGATTAGGGGGCTGGTCACGTGACTTATGAGGAGAGACTGAAGGAACTATGCTTATTTAGTCTACAGAAGAGAAGACTGAGGGGAGATTTGATAGCAACCTTCAACTACTTGAAGGGGTGCTCCAAAGAGGAGGGAGTGAGACTGTTCTCGACGGTAACAGGGGACAGAACAAGGAGCAATGGTTTCAAATTTCAGCTGGGGAGGTCAAGGTTGGATATTAGGAAAAACTTTCTCACTAGGAGGGTGGTGAAGCATTGGAATGGGCTATCTAGGGAGGTGGTAGAATCTCCATCTTTGGAGATTTTTAAGGCCCGGTTAGACAAAACCATGGCTGGGGTGATTTAGGGGGAGTGGTCCTGCTTTTTAGCAGGGGGTTGGACTAGATGACCTCGTGAGGTCCCTTCCAACCCTATTATTCTATGATTCTATACCTGGTGCTGTTAGGCCTCCCACTCCATGGCTGCACTTCTGGTTTTAGCATGCTAGCTGGGGATCAGGGCTAGTGTGGGTACGGCTCGAAGCGTGGGTTGTGGTTCCCAGCCCAGGAAGTGTAAACATACCCTTCATAGGACTGATGTTAACTTTGCTCTGATCTCCCCTTCAGGACCTCAACATCCCCCATTCCCTCTCTCCCTCCCTCCCCTTCCGCTTGGAGCCCTCAGTGTGCCAAAGAATCTATCTTCTGTCCATCATCACTATGACACAATAGGCCCTAATATATTACAGCACATCACCGAGTCACAATATTCACTCTGCTTTAAATCCAGGGCCTCTCCGTGGTCTAGCACCTGGTTTAGTGCAGGCGCTGTTTCCGGAGGACAAGTGAGGTGCTGAAGTTTTTTGAATGAAACTCTGCCTGTTAATGCAACAGTATTGCTCAGTTCTGGCCCCAAACTCTGCACTGAGACTGTTGTCAGCTGTAGGTTTTGGATGCCGGGGTCTGATTTTCATTGACATGCTCACTAACGCTCCTGTCACACACTCCTGCCGTGTAAAAGGCATAAATTACAGCTACACCCATTTTAAGGTCCCAGAGTAACAGAAAGGGATCTCAGTGTAAACCTGATGGTCCTGGAGGCAGTATGGCGAAAGCTTAGTGATACCAGCATGTTTGGGAGTCTTTGATCAATAATGGTTTCTTTCTCTTTCTCCCCGATCCCCTGGTCTCCACAGGTGAGGAGGTGGGAGATTTTCCTTGTGGAGAGGATCCCCCTGCGAGGCAATGTGAGAATGGAACCACATGCAGGAAGTACTGGCCAGGGCCTAACTATGGAATTACCAACTTTGACAATATCCTGTTTGCTGTGCTCACTGTCTTCCAGTGTATCACCATGGAGGGCTGGACCGACATCCTGTACAATGTGAGTACAGCAGACAACATCCAGGAAGAATTGTCTGGGCGATGTGGGGATTGCATTTTATTATTCCATAGCAGGAATGGGTTTCCCGCATGATCCCAGGTTGGAGAAGAAAACAAGGAGGAACAGTCACTCATTCATTCATTCTTACTGAGATAGACTAAAACTACAAAACAAAGCAGCGGGGCTGATGTTTTTCCCATCAGCAGCCCCCAACCCATGGCTTTTTGGGACTGTCCCAGTTTTCTTAGGGCAGTGCTGTGGCCAACAAGCACTAAGATTTGTGGACATTCCTTGATGCCTTGTAACCCTTTAAGCAAATCATTATCGCAGTCCAAAGAGACAGCATTTCGAAGCAGCATTCTGCACATTTGCACACCTGCGTCACTTTTGATGAACACTGATGATGGCAGCCCAAGTGTCATCAGGTTACACTCCAATGTGCTGATGCAGTTTCTCACCAAATGGGTTTGTCCCACTGTATAAACCCCAAGGATTGTACCCGGCCTCACTATTTCTTGTAGAATATATCTCATCAGAGACCTAACGGAAGTGTAACAATCAATGACTCCTTAACATTCTTCTCTTATATCTAAGGCTAAGTCTACACTAGCAAATTAAGTCGACGTAAGGAAGCTTAAGTCGACTTAAACAAAGCCTCGTCCACACCTGGTTTTCATTAAGTCGACTTAAGCTGTTCCTTAAGTCGACTTAATAACTACTGCTCTTTAGGTCGACTTAACAATTAAGTTGATTCGTTAAGTTGACCTAAAGACGGTGTGGCCGCCTTAAGTTGACTTATTCTATAAGTCAACCTAGGGCGCGGGTCCTGGCAAGACGGGACCCGCAGCTCCTTTCTCTCCTGGACCGTGTGGGTCCCAGCAAGAAGGGACCCCCGGTTCCTTTCTCTCCAGGACCCGCGTGGGTCCCGCAAAATGGAGCTGCAGCTCTTTCTCCCTGGGACCTGTGCGGGTCCCAATGAGAAGGGACCTACAGCTCCTTTCTTCCTGGGACCTGCACCGATCCCAGCAAGAAGGGACCCGCAAGTGTCCCGGCAAGAAGAAAGCCTCCGCTCCCTTCTCGGAGGGACCTATGGCTTCCTGGCAGAAGGGACCTGTGGGTCCCTTCTCAGTGGGGAGCCACGGCTCTCTGCCACATCTACACTTGAAAAGTTAAGTCAACTTAACAGAGTCGACTTAACTTTTCAAGTGTAGACATAGCCTAAGAGCTTTCCCTACAGCCTACGTTCGCATTCTGTATTGCGTATTTTAATATGCTTAAAGGAACATAGTCAGCTAGATTATGGTCCCAATTATAGTGCTGGTTTGAGTTAGACTGGGGAGTTTAACAAAACTCAGCCACATTCTTACCTGCTGTAACCCCACTGTCTAGGGAGCTGCACCCTGATGAATTTGGACTTTTGGGTCTGATTCTTCATTGCCTTCCATTTTATTTAGTCATTTACACTTAGGGAAAGCGGGTATAAAAGGCTACAGATCAGAAGAGGGTATATTTTCCAGCTGTTTTCCACCCCCTTTGTGTAGTGTCAATTACGCATTGGACATCAGGTAGCAGAGAACATTAATTGTGAAACTCTTGTTAGTGCTAGTGACAAAGATGTTCTGTTTTGTGTGATAATAGCCAATGCAGAGTGTGATTTGGGGCAGGAGGATATTTATAGCGTGCCTTAAGTAGTTATAAAGCACAAGGTTATGTGACTCATTAATGACTCCAGAAGTGCTGTCACCCCCTGACTTAGAGGGTCTGGTGTACTTTATTGCTTATCATGGAATGGAATTTAGACATAAGGGAAAGAGTCACACCATTGCGTTTGCTGGGCATTATTGTCCTGGGAACGGCCAACGACTTATAAGAAAACTTTAGTTATGTTCAGAATGTTAAAACAATTTCATTATGGGCTGTGGGCCCATTTCCCTTCCAGCTCTTCCCTCTGGATATTTCTGTGATGGCAGGACAGCATGGTTAGCAGAAAACACAGTAAACTGTAAGGTGCAAATCTACTTCATCTGAAGCCTACACACCTAATTTATTCCCTTCTCTCTTCATTGCCTGATTCCTCCACATTCCCCAGCATATTTAGATTGGTCACAGGAGTCTGCAACCGACGGGTGCAGAGAAGGATTGCCTTCCCAGCTGTGTTCCTCCCACCACTTCCTGCCTATTTCATCACACAGCCAGTCCCCCCAGACTCATTCACTGACCTTGTGCCTTCTCTCCACAATCAACAATCCTGTGAAAAGCACATTAGGTTCCTGTTTTTGACTGATTAATCAATAAATTGCATATTAGACCATCTTTTTCCAGCTTGCCTTTTGTCTAGCATGTAGGGGGTAGAACTGGCTAGTGGGGAAATTGGTTCAGGATAACTTTGAAGTTATTACAGTACTATTTTAAAACATCCATTAACCTAACTGGAAATTGATGTATTGATCTGATGCAGCAGGGATTGGCTGTGCAAACATGATCCAGATACTGCAGATTTTGCCTGTGGAGCAATAAGCCCCAGGTGCTTATCCCTGGTAAAGCGATTGATGTCAGGCGGATTTCTCATGCAAGCGTAAGGCTGTATGGATGGCCTAGGGGACACTGTTTCTTAGACTGTGAGCCTGTCATTTCCTATGGGAGCACAAATGGGACCATGGACAATGTACAAACAGAGGATTGGTTTTCTTTCCAACCAGTCTATCCCATTTCTGATCTGCCTGTTTCCATGGTATCAGAAGTGCCAATTAAGGAAGGCATGTGTGTAACTTTTAGTCAATGGGCATGTGTGTAACTTTTAAGCATCTGCCTATCACCGTGTTATCTAATATCCTTTTGAATTCCCCAGGAATGCTCACATGCATGAAGCTGTGCATGTGACTACCATTTAGAATCATGGCCAAAGGGTCAGCTAGTCATCTAGAGCTAGGTAGATGATAGCTAGGGCTTTTTGTCTCCCTAGTCACTATCCCTCTGATATTCTTCGCCTGCCCCTTCCTAGTGAGCTGTGCTGGCCATGGAGTAACAGCAGATTTAGCATGGGGGGAAGGCAGAAGACAATAGATCTGCCCCATGCAGTCTGGTTTGTTGCTTTGTAGTTGCTTAGTTTTCCTCTCATTTTCCCCAATGCCTCCGCCAGGCTTGTATCATTAGAAGCACACAATAGTGATTGTCAACTCATCAGAGAAATGTGCAGTCTTGCAGCTATCAGACTGCACTGCAGAGATCACCACCACCCGGCCCAGCAGACCTTGCAGCTCCAACCAACCCAGCTATGTACCAGCTGTTCTGTAAACTTCGCTGCTTGCTCTGGCTGATTCTAGAGTGTGGAAGTGAGCCAGAAAGACATTGCATTTTTTATCCATTACTCTACAAGCACATTACAAAGGGAGGGTGCAAAGGTCATGGTCTCCATTACAGAGAGGAGGGAAAATGAAACACAGAGATGGCAAGTGAGTCATCTAAGGTGAGTCAATAGCAGAACCCAGATCATACTGACTCATGGCCTCATGCTCAGCCCATTAGAATACAGCTACCCCTGGGGCAGAGCCCAAACTGAGGGACAGAAGCCATGTCTCTGGGCTGCCTGCCCATATGGTGACCCAGTCTTCCCTGAGCACATGCTTAAAATGCTAAATAGCAGGTGGCCGTGATATTTTCTGGTTTGTTAATGATGAGCGTGGTAAGCACACAGCTCCATAATCTATGTGACACTTTAAGAAGCAGAGGAATACGTGATTCCTACCCTGCAGAACCTAGTCTCCCCTGTGTGGGTCTCCTAAGAGTCTGGTTATTTGGTCTGGAGTTCACTTCGCTGTTGGGGAACTCTGCCAGGATGGAGAAGGTTCCTAACGAGGAGCAGATCTGGGTAGATCAGATCTTTAAAAGGGTGGAGCATGTCCTGATAGAAGACCCAGCCTCTGGTCTCTTCTGCCGGGCAGTCTGAGGCCCAACCACCATCATGGGGAAGCTGAGGTTGCAATGAGTTTGGGGAGACACTAATTTCCTTCTGAGAAATGAGGTGGCTGATTACTTGATTGCTTTGAATCAATAGCACTCGGTTCTTGTTCATATTTCTCTGCAGCAGCCATTGCTGCTGCTGTGTTCTGTCATGGGGGCGGTGGAAAGAGGTACTGTCATGTAAATCGTTGTTAGAGTCACTCATGGACTCAGGAGAGTATAGCTCACATCCTGGCTGCTTAGCCAGTACCTCAGTAACTTCCCCAGGGAAAAGGGGTGGTTTCTCCCAAAAGCAATTTTGGGTTGATAGACACAACAGACACTGATTAGCCCTATTATCAGAGCCCAAGTCCTAGAGCTCAGGTCTCAGCTTCCATCTAAAGCCCCAAGTTCTGGTCTGTTAGGGCTCATGATGTGATTCAGCCCATTGGAAAGATGGGCCTGAGCTGCAGCACTGGGACTTGGGATCTGATGTTCTGATTCTCCTTGTTATCATAGAATCCTAGAAGATTAGGATTGGCAGGGATGTCAGGAAGTCATTTAGTCCAAGCCTCTGCTCAAGGCAGGACCAATCCCAGCCAGGACTTTGTCAAGATGGGCCTTAAAAACCGCTAAGGATGGAGATTCCACCACCTCCTTAGGTAACCTATTCTAGTGCTTCACTATGCTCATAATGAAACAGATTTTTCTAATATCCAGCCTAGATCTGCCCCACTGCAATGTGAGACCATTGTTCCTAGTTTTGCAAACTACTACCTCTGAAAACAGCATAGTTCCATACTCCCTGGAACCCCCTTTCAATTAGTTAAAGGCTGCTATCAAATCTTGCCCCCTCATTGTTCTCTTCTGTAGGCTAAACAAGTCTAGTTCCCTTAGCCCCTCCTCATAAGCTGTGTGCTCCAGCCCCTAATAATTTTTGTTGCCCTCTGTTGGACTCTTTCCAATTTGTCCATGTCCTTCCTGTAGTGGGGCCCTCAAACGGGACATAATATTGCAAATAAACAGAATCCTGTGGCACTTTTAAAGACTAACAGATTTATTTATTGCATGAGCTTTTGTGGGAGAAAATCCCACTTCGTCAGATGCTTTGAAGATGGGGAACTTACAGAATGGGAGGAAATTAAATGCAGGAGAGTGTATGACATAGGATCGGCTCAGGCTGTAGCAGCAAATCAAAATAGATGTTAGGATTCAAACACTGGGGAACAGCATACAGAGGAGGGTGAGGTCAAATTACCTGTTGTAATGGGAAAAAAATCTGTAGTCCCTGTTTAACCCCAAGGCAACTGAGTCGAATTTGCATATAAATTCGAATTCTGCAGTTTCTCTGTAAAACTGTGATTTGTTATTCATCTGTTTGAGCACAGCTTTTAGCAAGTCGTCAATGTAGTGAGCAGAGAGATTGAAGTTTTCCTGTATTCGTTTTTGAGTGTTGCAATTTCTGATGTCAGTTTTGTGTGCATTTATTGTTTTGCACAGAGACTGTCCTGTTTGTCCAATATATAAGGCAGAGGGGCATTTCTGGCACATGACGGCAAAAATCACATTGGTGGATGAGCAGGTGAATGAGCCCTTGATGGAGTAGTGGCTTGATTAGGTCCTGTGATGGTGTCTTTAGTGTAGATATGAGGGCAAAGTTGGCAGCGTGGTCTGTTGCAGGGATATGTTGCTGCTTTAGTGTTTCTGTTGTATGATCTGTAGTTGCTGGTGAGTATACATTTAAGGTTGGGGAGCTGTCTCTAAGCAAGGAGAGGTCTGTCTCTTAAGGCTTGAGAGAGTGAGGGATTATCTTGTAGAAAAGGCTGTAGATCTTTGATGAAGTGGTGAAGAGGTCTGACTTGGGGTTTGTAGGTGGTGACCAGTGGCGTTATGTTGTTTTTTTTCTTGGGTTTCTCCTGTAATAGGTGATTTCTGGGTACCTGTCTGGCTCTGTCAGTCTGTTTCTTCACTTCCGTGGATGGGTACTGTAGTTTTAAGAATGCTTGACAGAGATCCTGAAGGTGTCTGTCTCTGTCTGAAGGATCGGAGCAAATGCGGTTATATCTTAGGGCTTGACTGTAGACAATGGATCGTGTGGTGTGTCTTGGATGTAGGTAACTATATTCCAAATGTCGTCTCACAAGTGCTGAATCGAGGGGAATAATTACGTCCCTCAATCTGCTGGCAGTGGTCTACTGATGCAGCCCACTTCTCAGAAATGAGGGCACACTATTGGCTCATATGCAGCTTCTTGTCCTCTGTAACCCCCAAGTCCTTTTCTTCAGAACTGCTGCCTAGTCAGTCGGTCCCCAGTCTGTAGTAGTACATGGGATTCTTCTTCCTAAGTGCAGGATTCTGCACTTCTTCTTGTTGAACTTCATCAGATTTCTTTTGGCCCAATTCTCTAATTTGTCTAGAGCACTCTGTACCCCATCCGTACCTTCTGGCATATCTACCACTCCGCCCTGCTTAGTGTCATCTGCGAACTTACTGAGAGAACAATTCACCCCACCCTCCAGATTGTTAATGCAGATGAGGCACAAAACTGGCTCCAGCACCGACTGCTGGGGCACTTTGCTTTTTCCCAGCTGCCAATGATCTAGCCAGATTTCTATTCACCTTATAGTCCATTTATCCAACTCCATCTATGGAGATAGACCAGCTGCAGAGATAATATCCAGGAACAAACTTCCCCAGGGTTCAGGAAGGAGGGAGCTTTGAATCTGATTTACCAGCTGGGTGCAGCTCTTTCACCAAGGACTTTTTTAGTAGCAACACTTTTTCTGCGGATTATTTAGATGTTTCTAAAGGACTGTGCTGATGTGACGTGGACTTCCCATGGTTTATTGGAGAGTAACATAGCAGGCAGATAAGACCAGCTTGAAAACCCTTGGCATCTCTTTCCCCATGATAATAAATGAAGGAGTTGTAAAGGTGAAATGATAGACCTCAGGTTTTCATGGACTGCAAACATTTATTTCCCTTTTCGCCTTTCTCCTCTGCCGTTTATGATTTTAAGAGTTTCTCTTTAATTGGAGTCAATGAAAGCTTTCTAGCAAGACTTTATATGGAAAGTGATTTATGCTTGAGGCAAAGAGATTAAAGCATCAATCAGGTAACATGCTTTAAGAATAAGATGGGGGAAGTTCATTTCTGAAACAGGAGCACAATAACAACAGAGTAATCACTCCAAACAAGCCTTGCTGCATGCTACAGACTCCCCAGCTGTGGGTTGCCCCTAGCCAGAAAGCTGGTGTGGCTTTGGGGAGCAACTGATGATTTAGAAACAGTCCCTTTGTTCTCCCGCAAAGAGCTGAACCAAATTTCTTTCCTCCTGAGAGAAGTCCAAGGCCCCAGTGTAATCTGCCACCATATTTTAAATGCATTGTAAGACTAATGTGCTGTAACTGCTTTACCTGCTGTGGCGGAACATGGGTTCTCAACTTGCCTTTACTTGATGGTTCATAGAGAAGATGGACCTGAAACTTTTCTCTGTTGTAGCATGGGATCACATTATATAGAAGGTTGAGAACAATTGAGGGAGGATAGAAGAGTACAGATGGGATCACAGAGATTCCTGAATTAACATATAGCCGGATTCTGAAACCTTTACTCATCCAGAGTGGTACTGTACAGTTCAGCCTGCTGAAATTAAAAATAAATAAATAAAATTGTTCATAGCATCTCTCTCTAAAGTGCAGATGTGACTGTATCTTTCAGTAGAAAACTGTACTGTTCTGGACACCTTGATACGAGATACACCATTAAACTGTAGGGAACTTTGTGAATAGCAACAATTAAAAGGCTAGAGGGACTGAAGATTAAAAGAATTTAATGCATGTAGCTTGGCTAAATGATAGCTAAAGAGGATTAGGATAACTGCCTAGAAGTGTTTATAATAATGTATCTGGCTCCTTTCGCCCTTAAGTGCTTTACGAATTATATATGGGACATACGACTGAAGTATAATTTCCTGTGGGGTAGAGGTTGAAAACCAATCAGCAAATAGTGAGGGGTCAGGAAATTTTAGCCAAGCCCATAAGAGCAAACTTCTACTCTTGCTAAATGTTTCATAGCATCTTTGGAATAAAATTTTTATTAGCATAGCACCTAGGAATCCTCGTCAAGACAAAGGACCCCATTATGCCAGACGCTGGACACAGAAAGAAAAAAGATGGTCCCCGTCCTAAAGCGTTTACAATGGAAGCAAAAAGTTAGTGCCTGGGTACAGGAAGGTAGATGAGGGGCTCATGAGGAAACATTGAGACACTGGTCAGCATGATGGACAATGATCTCAGACCATCAGCAGCCTAACCCCCATCAAGGTTTTTTGTTGGCATCACAACAAAGGAAAATGAGTTAGTTGTGTGGACATTTAGAGGGAGCTTCTTCCAAGTGTGAGGGGTAGCATGGGAGTCAGTCTGTAAGGCAGACAAGGTCTTAATTTCCATAGAAGAGACCTTGAAAAGGGAGTTGCATGGGATTTAATTTTGTTCCTGTGGATTGAGGTTGAATTTCCACTGAAGAGTCTTATTGAAAGGCAGTGTGGCCTGGAGAAGTTAGTACGCAGCAGGCCTGGGTTCTGCTCAGGGCTCTGCTATAAATAACTGTGTCTTTGAGCAAATTCTTTCACCTCTTTCTTAGTTTCCCCATCTGTAAAAGGTGGATTGTAATGGAGTACTGACCCTTTAAGGCCAGAGGTAGTAGTTTGAGAGACCAGTAACCCTATTTCATGTATCTAGGGAAGAAAGTGAAACAGTCGTTGGGGAAAAAGAAGCTGGAGATGGGTTATAGTTTGCCTGGCAGTGGGAAGTTAAGGAAACCCCCACCAATGCTCCTTTAAGGGCCTGGGACCATGAGCCCCGTGCAGCGGCAGTTCCACCCTCTCCACTGGCCCAAATTAGAAAGAGTCCAGTGGAGGGCAACAAAAATGATTAGGGGGCTGGGGCATGACTTACGAGGAGAGACAGAAGGAACTAGGCTTATTTAGTCTGTAGAAGAGAAGACTGAGGGGGGATTTGATCACTGGTTAAAGTAAGGGGGAATGCACCAGAACGCAGTTCCGGGGCCCACAAATTTGAGGGTCCATAGTTCTGGGGCCCCTAAAAATAGAAAAATCCAGCGGAACGCATGTTCTGCCCCGCCCTGGCTGCTGGCAGGTCCTATGCCCCACCGTTGTTAATCACAACACTTATTGTGTGATGCAGTGTTTGCTGGTTTGTGACAATAATTGCTATAGACATAACTGCCATATAAAATCATAAATATTTTTATGGAGCGGTAACCGATGCATGTGAAACTGAGAAGTGGTTGCAAATGCCTACCTGGGTTGGGGTCGCACATGCATGAAGGGGGCCCAGACAATACGGAAAGGGGGCCCAGAGATTAGGAGGGTTCCAGGGCCCATCAAATTATACTTTAACCACCGGATTTGATAGTAACTTTCAACTACTTGAAGGGGTGCTCTAAAGAGGAGGGAGCTAGGCTGTTCTCAGTAGTAACAGAGGACAGAACAAGGATCAATGGTTTTCATGTTGCAGCTGGGGAGCTCGAGGTTGGATATTAGGAAAAATCTCTCTCTCTCTTGGATAATGAGAGATTGCTTGATTTCTTGAAAGTGCAACGTTTGTTTTTCTTGTCTAATACCAGTGGCCAATAAGTATTTCATATCTGTGAACTCCTAGAGCTAAAGTGCTATGCTCAGATGTGTTTTTCTGTTTCAAAAAACCCCCGAAACCCCAGATTTGACCCAAAACTTGATCTTAATTTGAAACCAGCCTTTAGCAGGCTTGACAACCATTTTTGATTGAGTAGATCCTATTTTACATTTCCCCCTGTGTATCTGAATTTCTTGGTTTCCGTTAGAAATGGAAGTGGAAGGATGAAAATACAATGAGAAAATTTGTTCTCACTCTATATCCAGCCTAAAGAGAGTGGTAATCTCTGGAATTTGGGAGAAAATCTGTGCTCATGAGACTTTAGATCCAATTACCTTTCGCTAGCTGAGATAAGCATTTGCAGACTATTGGATATTTCTTTCAACTGAACCGAAAGGACAGATTGTTTGAGGTTTGCCCATCACTAATCTAAATTGTGAGTCGGGGGTGTTGCTGAGTTGTGTGTCAAGGAAGATTTGAGCATGACCAGCCTAGGCTGTATGACTTGAGCAATCAGATTGCTGTTGGATGGATTTCAAAAGGAAAGCTGCCTCAGAGGAAGGCAAAGGTGGAATAAAGCTTAAAATGGAGCCGAAAGGAGGAGAAAAATAAATAAGATGAAGTAAGACAGCCCCTGTTCTCACAGATAGGATTCACCTTTGGTTACTCAGTGGAAGGATGGTTCAGTAGTGAGTGCACTTCTTGGGTTCCTGGAGACCTGCATTCCATTCCTTCTCCACCACAAACATCTGCTGTGACCAAATCACGAAGTCTCTCTGTTCCCCATTTGTGAAAGGGTATGGGGTGTTGTGATGCTACATTAAAGATTGTGGGTTGCTCAGATACTAGAATGATGGGGGTCAGATAAGAAGCTAAGATAGGTAGTTTCTGTGTGTGAGATTAACCTCTGTGCAGAGAGCCAGTACAAGTCTAGGCGGCACTGAAGCTCTCCACTTAGTGTTTAAATGGCCTTTGCTGGCATTTTGCATGGGGGCGATTTTCACCCTTAAGTTCACCTGTGCTTGTTCATCTCACCTACTCTGTTTCAGCTGCAAAATGAGCCAGTAAACCCCGTGGAATTCCAAAGAGGTGGCTTTGAAATCCCTATTTTCTCATAAAGCACCTACCATACCGCAATCTATTGTCCATTAGAAGTGATTTTAACTGCCAGAGTCCACTAAAGCACAAATCCATAATTGCTAGGCACCAGCATTAGCCTGAATAAATGAGGGTTTATGTCACTGATATTTATGTGTGCCCGAAGCTAGTTGCCTGTAGCATAACTGATTTATGGAGGGTTCAGTATCTCTCACGCTTTCACAGGCATGTGCGTCTGCTCTCATTGCTCCGAGTTAACACGCTGGGAAAAAAACCTGTTTAGCCAGCAAAAGCATGGACAGCCAAAGAAAAAAAGTCGCTTGGCAAAATGCAGCTTTTAATGAAGCCACAATGGAGGAGGAAAAAGAACAAGTAAAGGTTTATTTTTTTCCACCCTGGCAAGATGTCAAGTTTCCAGGGTGACTTTTTCTTTTTCAAGCTTCATTCTGTGTTCTGCCCACCAGGTAGAATTGGCACCGTTTTAAAGTGAGATGCCATGAGAGAGTCCTGCAAAATGGACTGTGTAATCAAAGCTTTGGAAATCCCATCCCTGGGGTGGGGTGTTGTGGGCCCTGACTCTGGATTCCTTCTTGGTGGGTGCTTAGTCATAGGAATACCTACCTGGGGTGAGAAGATGGATGCCTGCCCGCCTGCAGGTGTATTTATGTCATGCTGGTTAATCTGAAACCGCAGGCCTGGGACACTGCATGATAAATACTGTCAGGGTCCACAGACTGGACATATTGGGGGACAAGGCTGAATTATGGGCCACAGGCTTTCCCCTTCGTGCCCCCCCCCACAGAACACGGGCTCCCCCCACTGTGGTGGCAGCCAGCCTGGGGGTAAGTCATGGCAGCACTTGGACTCTGGGGGGGGGGGGGAGGGAGGGATCCAGGGCCAGCCATGGGGGCAGGGTGGTCCAGTGCTCAGCGCTGGGGCCCAGCACGGAGCTCCTGCTTGAGTCAGAAATGGTGGCCCACAGCGCTCCTGCCCCACCCCGCCCCCAGATTGCTGGTGTGCCCCAGCAGGGCTAGGACCTGGGGCATGGACTCTGGAAGGAGGGCAGGGAAGCTCAACGCTGTTGGGCTGCCATGCTGGAGCCGTGTCAGAGGAGTCTGGCTCAGGGCACCAGGCCGGCACGGTGCAACTGGATTGGCAGCACTCAGGCCAGGGCTGAATTGTTGCAGGGCAGAAGGCCCCCTCCCCTTTAGCCCAGGGCTGCAGCCACTAAAGCCCCTGCATTAATCTGGCCCTGCTGAGAGACGGTGTTCTCCGAGCCTTTCTGTCTACCAAGGCTTAAGTCAGGGGTCGACAAAACATGGTCGCCAGATGGCCATGGCACCTGGGAATTGTCACATGGCACCAGGCTGTGCCATGGTACTTTGGGGGCAGAACACCTCCTGGTGGCCAAAGAAAAAAGGTGCTGGCGCCTACAGCGGTGCACAGCTGTTTCTTGGTGCTGGGCGCTTCTTCGCCCTGCACTGGTGCTGGAAGTGGCTGTGGCATTTTGGGCAGCGGGCGGCCCTGTGAGGTGCCGCACACTTAGGCACCTCAGTTTTGGGGCCAGTGTGCAGCACCTTTGCAAAGGCCGGGCATAAATCATTGTCACAGGTGCAGTTCTGATTCTCTAAATCACTGGCTCCGAACCTCTTTGGCTCGAGGATATAATTTCTGCAACCCTGAAGAGCCACCAGTCTCTGCCAAGAGCCTCTCCACCCCCCCCTGCAGCCAGAGAATGCACTCCCCCATGGTCCTTAGGGAGTGGCTCCCTTCTGCAGTCAGGGGGTGGAAGGTCAGTGCTCCCCTCCCTCTGGCTCCTGCAGGGAGCCCAGCACCTATGGACATGGGGGGCGGTTTGCCGCGCTCCCTGCTACAACTGGGGGGGGTGGGGGGGGGGGGGAACGACTGATCTCCCATCCCCTTGGCTGCAGCAAGGAGCCTGCACCAGTCTTGCAGCCCCACAGCAACACACTCCGCCTGGATCCTTAGGCAGTGGCTGGTGCCCTTCTGCAGCCAGTGGGCTGGGAGTGTAGGGCCACGGGTTGGGAACCACTGCTTTAAATGTTCTGAATATGGAGAGACGTGGCAGGGAACAGAGCTGCAGAAAACACATTAAGCCAAGGAACCAGCACGGTTTGTGTAGTCTGCACCAGGGCTCCTCTGCATGGTTGGGGAGGTGAATGCCAAAGCACGCTGTCTGTAGTCGGGGGGCCCGTTTGCCAGTTTGGGTTGGACCTATTCTTGGAAGTTTCATCACACGGCATTATTTTTAATGGAAGACTGAGCTTTAATTCCTGAAGACTGCAGGACCAGCCTGGAGCGTTGGCAACTCTACGATAGTATGAGGAGTGCCTGCTGCCACGAATGCAGCTGGATCAGTTAATGGCCAGTGAATGAAGGCTGCAGAGCGGAGCAGTGATAAGGGACTGGGTAGCTCTCTTCCTCAGGACACAGGTTTGCATTTGGTTAATCTTTCCCTTGCTTGCATTTCAAACCAGATCTCAAACCACATACAGTAAAACTGAATGGAAAGAGGAAGACCAGGAGCAAAAATGCAGGTGGCTGACAGCTGGCTTGTGTGGTGCATCAGTGGGATGGTGTAAAGCTGTGTGGGAAGAAGGATGTTGCGTCTCCCCTTTGCTCAGTGGTGACACCTATAGATCAGCGCTCATCCAGAATTGCCAGTGGGGGATCTTCAGGTGGCAGTGGGGGAAACATTTGGGGTTGAATGAACCAGTTCAGCAAAAAGAAAAATAAATAAAGATCAACCCCGTCCTTTTGCCTGAAACCCAAACTGAAACTGCCTGTACTGTTGTGATGTGTGAAAGCTGGCTCAGAGTAATCCGCACAAGGCCGGTGCAGCACCATATACATCCTATTTGAATAATCTCTTGAGGCCTTGAATAGAGCCTTAGTGAGGCATCATGCTGGCTTTTGCACAGGAGAGGCTGAGTTTCAGCAACAATCTATTTGTCTTTATCCCTGATGTTTCGCTTCAGCATCAGTCAGGAATCTCATTGCATCCGAACCTTTTGGTTCAATATTTATTTATTTGGCTGTTTGTTACTCTTCAATAAAAAAACATCCATCCAATGGTCTGGAAACCCTTCACAATCTTTTAAAAATACACATATAAATAAATAAATTTGCCAGTTACTCTGATATCAAATCAAGTAACCAGTGAATAAATCTAGGCAAATAATCGATTTTTCAGTTCACTGGCAATTCCAAAAAAATCAAGGAAAAATAAAACAATTTCAGGTAAATCTGAAAATAAGGCTTTATAAAATTTTCAGCTAAATTAAAAATTGAAAAAAATTGTCATTTTGAGTTTAAATTAATGTTAGACCTGAAACAGAATCTTTAGTTTTTTAGCAATCTTTTTGGACATTTTAAAAATAATTTCTAATGCATTTGAAGGAAATTTGTAAATGAAAAGACTGTTTTGGAAAAATAGAAACATTACATTTGGAAAACATCAAAACAAAACATTAAAAGTTTCCAGCTGAAACAATTTGGCAAAACCGACATGAATTCATGAAGCACCTCAGTGTCGCTAAATAGGCAATGTTTTTTTGCTCCAAAAAAGTTTTGACTAAGACTTTGTACATCTTTACCAGCAACAACATACATGTAACAAAAATTAAATCTCCCCACGTAATCCTGTTCCACGTGACTGCTACCCTGCCCTGTCCATCTTCCATCCCTTAAAGATGGACCTTCCAGCATGCATTGAAGGCTAACACTGTCAAGCTATCATGGACTAAGAGGGGGAGTGAGTGGTAGCCCAGAAGCAAAATAACATTCTTTAATCTTTTCAGTGCTCATCGGTCTGCTTTAGTTTGCAGCAACAGCAATAATTAATCATGTAATAAAAAGCAGAAGCACATTTTTTTCAGGATGGTTTTAATTGCCAGAATGTCTTCCCAGAAAATGTGAATAACAGCTTTTTAATTGTGATGAATGGGTTGGTACAGAAACCAAAGGCGAGATCTTGCATGCAGTAGACTGGTGTTTTGGTTGTGTTTTCTCCAGAACAGGTAACTTACGAAATATAAGGAAAGCAATGGCAGAAGTGGGCTTTGTTTAGTGAGGTTGTGATGGTGACAAGGTTTTGATAGTGGCTGAAATCTTTTTTCAGTTCCTATATAGGCAAAACTCCTGAACCTTCACTGAGAGTTTTGAGTAAGTCTGTCAGGATTTGGCCAACTGCACTTGGATATCTCTGTGTGTAGTGCCAGGCCCTGTAGAAACACCCGGGATAGTCTGCTTTAAATCAGTAAACAGAAAACCTTGGTTCTGAAATATTTGACATAGTTTTGCATTCGTAGTTTTTAGTTATCTTTCTAAAGAAAGGTGGTTTTGCACTGGTTGTTAATAATTATAACATGTCGATTTGAAACTAAACACAGCTTTCACACTAAATGGGGCACTTCTTTCTGCAAAACCAGGAGGTACACTAAGAACATAAGAATGGCCATACTGAGTCAGATGAATGGTCCATCTAGGTCAGTATCCTGTCTTCCAACAGTGGCCAATGCCAGATGCTTCAGAGGGAGTGAAAAGACCAGGTAATCATCAAATGATCCAGCCTGTTGCCCATTCCCAGTTTCTGGCAGACAGCAATCCCTGCCCATCCTGGGTAATAGACATTGCTGACCCTATCTTCCATGAATTCACCTTGTTCTTTTTCGAACCTCATTATAATCTTGGCCTTCTCAACACCCTCTGGCAAGGAATTCCACTGGTTGACTGTGTGTTGAGTAAAGAATTACTTCTTTTAGTTCATTTTAAACTTGCTGCCTATTAATTTCATTTGGTTACCTTTATTTCTTGCGTTATGAGAAGGAATAAATAACACTTCCTTATTTACTTTTTCCACACTAGTCATGATTTTATAGACTTCTATCATATCCTTCCATCCAAGTTGAAAAGTTACAATCTTATTAATCTCTCCTTATATGGAAGCTTTTCCATATCCCTATTCATTTTTGTTGCCCTTTTCTGTACCTTTTCCAATTCCAATATATCTTTTTTGAGATGGGGCATCCAGATCTGCATGCAGTGTTCAAGATGTGGGCATACCATGGATTTATAGAGCAGCCATACGATATTGTTTTGGTCTTATCATCTATCCCTTTTCCAATGGTCCCAGCACGCTGTTAGTTTTTTTGACTGCTACTGCACATCGAGTGGATATTTTCAGAGAACTATCCACAGTGATTCCAAGATACCTTTCTTGAGCAGTAAGAGCTAATTTAGTCCCCATCATTTTATGTGTATGGTTGGGATTATGTTTTCCAGTGTGCATTACTTTGCACTATAGTTGTATGCAATCTTCTGTTGTGTGTGACACAAATTGATATCTAGATTATTAAGCCATCTAACTACCACCTCAGCAAGGCTAGCAAGATGTGGTGGTTTACCCTCCAATCTTCTAATTGTTCACTCCTGCACCACATGTCTGATCGTCTCTGTTGCTGGCCCTCAGCCATACTGTGAAGATTGGGCTAAGCCAAATTCATCACTACGGCAGCCCCTCTGGTTGTTCCAGTCAGAAGCCTGTTAAACCTAGTCCAGGATCTGTCTTGGATTGCAGACTGGTAGATGTAAATCAGGGCGTTTGAAGTTTGTAATCATGCCTTTCTGTTTGTCCCACTCTCACTCTGCGAGGGCATAGCCGTTGGCCCTGATTTGCCATTGTTCATCCAAGATTGCCACTAACCAGCAGTAATGGGATGTTGGGAAGTCAGTTGTGGCAAGTTAGATGCCTTGATTGAAGCACTTATCTAGCTTAAGTTGCATTTATTTAGAATTCTTCATTTTAAAACAATGTATTGTGTTAGAAAATGGTGAATAATATACTCAGCTACTAGATGACTAAAGTTTTGCTTCTGGTTTTTGTCAAGTTTTATTTGGATAGGAATTTGAATCCAATTAAAAATACAAAAATCTCCAGCAATTTTACAATTGTTCTTTAGTTAGTCAAATAAAACTTCCTGATCCATGCTGGATACATAGGAAAATGATCAAATTGCCAACAATTATCAAAACGTGTTTTCTATTTAAAACTAATTATTTTAATAAACAAAGAAACGTGTTTTCTGCAGTTCTTAAACTGAACTGATTGTTTCTGGTCATGATGGCCTTCAAGATTTTAAAACTTGTAGCAGTTCTCACCTTCACACCTAGTTTTTACTCATAGGTTGGAGAGGAAAACAAGATTCCCCGCTCTTCCTTTTCCTGTTGGTTTTTAACTTAGAATGAATGAAGTATTGCAGGGAACTAGCTAAATAAACTGAAATGAAGAAAAGAATCTCTTTACACTTACAGAGGAGACTCCTGTGGTCAAAACGTGGTCTTAGCCAGTGGCCACCAGTTCCATGGTTTCATGGTCTTTAAACCTTTGGCAGTAAACACATAAGCCTATTTTTTAATTTACTTTTGATTATTTTAATCGATTAGAGTCGGTTTCAGCCTTAAAATAGGTAGTTATAATTTCAAATAGGTTTATTTTTAAAACTTGTATTTAATTAAAAAAATTCAATTTAAATAAAATAGCTGAGCTACGTAGACAGCTGTTGGTAATGAAAGCTAATGTAGTGTGTGTAATCCATATATCTATATAATTAATTGCTTTATCCACAGTTCAGCTTCTTACTCAGTTTAGGTCAAGTACCAGTTCCAATTATTTAGAGGAGACCTCTCCTCACTTACACACAACCCCCCCAACCTTAAAGAGATACTCACCACCAACTATAGACCTAAGAACAGAGACATTAAAGCAGGAACATGTCCCTGCAACAGACCATGTTGTCAGCTTTGCCCCCATATCTACACAAAAGACACCATCACAGGGCCAAATCAAGCCAGTTACTCCATCAAGGGCTTGTTCACCTGCTTGTCCACCAATGTGGTTTATGCCATCAGGTGCCAGAAATGCCCCTCTGCCTTATATATTGGACAAACAAGACAGTCTCTGCGCCAAAGAACAAATGGACACAAGTCTGAGATCAGAAATCACAACAATCAAAAACCAATAGGGGAACACTTCAATCTCTCTGCTCACTCCATTGACAACTTGTTAATAACTGCACTCAAACAAATGAATAATAAATCACAGCTTCAAAGAGAAACTGCAGAACTGGAATTTATATGCAGATTCGACTCCATTGCCTCAGAGATTTTTTTTTTCATTACAACATGTGATTTGATCTCATCTTCCTCTATATGCTGTTCCCCTGTGATTGATTCTTAACATTGACATTGATTTGCTGTTACAACCTGACCTAATCCTATGTCATACACTTCCCTGCATTTATTTTCCTCCCATTCTGTAAGTTTTCCATCTTCAAAGCATCTGACAAAGTAGGATTTTCTCCCAGGAAAGCTTATGGGATAAATAAACTTGTTAGTCTTTAAAAGTGCCACAGGACTTCTTGTTTGTTTTGTTAAAAATTCAGAATCCCTTTGAGATTCAACCCTCATAACTTAGCCTCACAAAGTTCAGTTGGTCCTCAAAACTCTTCTGTTAGTTTAAATGGGAGAAACCCCATTGAAGTCAGACAGTAAAATTCTGACTCTATTGAAGTCAATGGCAAAATATGATTTCACTTCAATCAGGTCAGACTTTAACCTATAATTTTAAAAATAAACAACAGTTTGTATCATTTCATCAAAACTGAGGGTTCATTTTTACTTTGGAACAAAGGATCAGCTGAGACTTATTTTACCTGACCTCATTTATCCACCCCTACTCAAAGGTCCAATTATGCAAAACATCCTCAGATTTTATATGGCCCTTGCGACACTCAGATGGTCACATTTTCAAAGGTTCTGGGACTGCCACTTGTTGCTGAAATAAAGCATCGCTTTCCATCCAAAACTCATGATTCCTCATTTAGAACAAATTGAAAAAATCAAAAGAAATAATAATAGATTGGGATTTTGCCTAAGGCTGAAACAGTCTTGAAAATGGCATATTTAGCTTCTAAGATATGTTGGATAGATATGACTGATCCTGTGCCAGTGTATATACCTGGCTGGAAACAGACTGTTGGAGACCTGGTACCTAGATGAAAATTCCTCTTGTGTAAGCATAAATAAACAAAGTAATGATTTAGCAAATGATTCCTCTTCAGCAAAGCACTTGAGCAAATGCTTTAAGTCAAGCAAATGTTTGAGTGCTTTGCTGACTCTTCAGGGTCTTATTTAGTTTACCAGTTAACATCTATACAGCAGGAGGTTGAAACAAATGACAGTGGGGCAGCGTCCCCTCAGGTTTTATGAGAGGCATTTAAGATAGGGGGTAAAGGAGTATGGCATCTATCATGCACACCCAAAGAGCCCTTTTAGCAGAGCAATTGATCTTGGAAAATAACCTAAAATCTCTCCATACAACAACTTAATCACTGATGCTTGCCAAGAAATGGAAGCTGAAGAAATTCACTTCCAGCTTGACAACATTATCATATTTAGGGTACGAGCAGCTCTCTCATATATCCAACAATTGGTTTCCTGCACTGGGAAACAAAGCCAGCTGCATGCTTTCAAAAATATGTCATCCTGCTAATGCCTCGACTTTTACATTTGTGGCTATAGTGGAGGAAAATAACAGAACACTTATTAACAATAAAAAGCAAGACCATACCCATTTGAATGGTCTGCCAGAAACTTTCTTCACCCTCAGGAGCTCCTAATGTGAACAAATAAGTAGGGCTGGATTCTCTGTGCAGAGCAAAATAACTGTTCTGGCCAGAGGTGTCCAGGGTAGAAGTCCTCTTTGCAGAGGAGACCAGTGTTGTAAAGCTGGTGGAGATATCATAGCTATGAGATAGCTGCCTCCTGTGCTACAGGCCAACTGCAGCTCTGGAGTCGGCGAGTATTAGGTTAGCATCAGAGAAAGGAAGGGCACAATGCAGTAGAGTTCTACCACACACAGTGGAGCTTAGGAGAATATTGTGAGCCCCTCGGCAGCACTTACTTATGCTGGGGTTGGGTTGCATGGAATCTTAGAATGACAACCAGCTTTTTTTTGAGAACCTAACATTCAAAAGAGGAAGTTCAAGTTCTATAAAGGATCCTGCAAATGGCATATCTCCAGGGCTGGATGGTTTTAGCAGTAAGTTCTCTAAGTCATAAAGTTTCTAGTGCCTCAGATATGGTAAATGTTCTGTCACTCCATTGCATGGGGAAAGTTGCCCAGCTCCTATTTGGAAGTCAGCATTGCTACTCCTGAAAAAAAGACACAGATATTATTGACCAAAATCACTATTGAATCTGGACATTAACGTGGTGGCAAAAAGTTTCTGGGCTTCTCTGCAAGCAGATTTTGTACTGATTTAATATTAGTGATCTAGTAACTGATATACTTAAAGTGACAATCAACTAATATGGATGCAATTATACTGGTACAAAGGCGTTTATATTGGAATTATTTCTCATAAACTCATTGAAAAATGGCATGCAGTTATAAACACTGGTATTAGTGTATCCACATAGACTCATAGAAAATTAGGGTTGGAAGGGACCTCAGGAGGTTATTTAGTACAACCCCCTGCTCAAAGCAGGACCAACCAATCCCAAACAGATCATCTCAGCCAGGACTTTGTCAAGCTAGGCCTTAAAAAAAACCTCTAAGGATGGAGATTCCATCACGTCCCTTGGTAACCATTCCAATGATTCACCAACCTCCTAGTGAAAGTGTTTTTCCTAATAGTCAACCTAGACCACCCCCACTGCAGCTTGAGACCATTTCTCCTTGTTCTTTCATCTGCCACCACTGAGAACAGCCTAGCTCCCTCCTTCCTGGAACCCCCTTCATGTAGTGAAAGCTGCCACCAAATCCCCCCTCACCCCTCTCATCTGCAGACTAGACAAGCCCAGTTCTCTCTGTTCCTATGGTTCTTATACACATAAGGAGGTTGTACTGATTTAAATATAGCTATTTCCATGTCAGTTTAGTTAATAAGACAAAAACTGTGTGTAGAGGTGCCTTACCAATTTGGCTAACTCTCTTGGTTCACGCTGACCCAGTTTATTCCAAGGTGTGCCACAAACTGTGATAATCTGTGAATACTAAGGATCATTAGTACCAGTAAACAAAACCATTTTTGTGGGTTTTATGTCACATAAAATCAGCCTTCTTTTAGCATTAGAGGCAGAGGTGTTCGATAAGTAGCTTGGGCTATGTCTACACTTGTTAATTTAGGTCGACTTAGCTTGTCCACACTCAAATTTTAAGTCAACTTAGAGGGGACCCTACAAAATCGACCTGCAGCATCCACACTGGATGCCTAGGTCGACTTGTAGGGGCTAGGTGGACCTGGGACTGGTCCACAGTGGCAGGGGGGGCACCTTGTACCTTAGTACAATGGGGCAAAGGGGGACAGGGACCCTGGCAGGGCATAGGAGCAGGGTGGGTAGGGCTCTGCCCTGCCCTTTGGGGGGGCATGCTAGGCTGTGGCTGTGCCAGCCACCCTGGCAGGGAGGGCAGTGGGGAAGCCCTGGAGCCCCCTAAGTTGATTTAAGGTCGACTTAGGGCTACTCCACATCTATACTGGCTTAAGTTGACTTTCTAAGATCTAAAATTAAGCAGCAAGTCGACTTAAAATGAGGTTTTATAAAGTCGACTTAATTTTTCCTTAAGTCGACTTAAGCAGCTGTTTAAGTCAACTTAAGGAAAGTGTAGTGTAGACTCAGAGTAAATTAAGTCGACTTAAGCAAACTTAAGTTGACTTAATTTGTAAGTGTAGACGCACCCTTGGTGACTATCTTTTAACACAGAAAGCTGGCGTTTAAAGCATTGATTTTACAACCTCCATCAAACTTTTCTGCCATTCTCTGTTCACCTTCCTTTATTTGAATGGCCCCAAGTTAGTCAGTTTCTCTTTGAAAAATGATACAAAGCAAAATTTATGGGTTTCTATTTTATTTTTTGATCATCTCTCCGGTTTGCTGTCTCCACTGAACCACTTCCTGTAGCTCTCATATTCTCTAGAGATTCAGTGCATTGCAGCCCATGATAAAGAACATAAAATTGCTCTTCACAGATGTCATACTGCTTATCTCAGGGTAATGCAAATCTCCATGCAGTGCCTTAAAGGCGTTTTAGGGGCCTTCAGCACTGTATCTGCTTTTTGTGCAAATAAGAAAAGTCCAAAGCAATACCTTGAGGCCAGACTCCAGCAAAAGTCTCTGATTTTCCATGTCAGTGGCCCCTTGGGTATTTAAATAGCAAGTGTCAGAGAACTCTCCCAGTTTAACAAATCCAGTAACGCTAAATGTGAAACTCCTTCAGAAATGGTGTAACTTTCCGCTGCGTATGGCCAAGGCATCTTGGGAACAGTGAATGGCCTTTCGTAGTGGTTATACTTCCCACAAGTCCTCCCATTGCTTTGACCTACTTGGTCTAAAATAGAAGAGGACATGCTGGAGCTGTGACCTCTGGGCATCTAAGTTCATAATTTTTACCAGACAGGTTATTGCTGAAGGCAATGTCGCACTCGGGGTTTATTCGAGGAGGACATCCAGTACGGATACACAGCGTGGAACTGTACAGCAAAAGGCTACACAGGCAGAAAAAAGAAAGCAGCTGTTTGTGACCTCCCAGTATGGTTTTTCCTTACTATCTGTTATCTGTCCTATCAACCAGCGCACTCTTTTGGAGGTGCGGTTTGTCTAGTTCTTAAAGCTTCTGGGTTCCCAAGTTCTTTCCACAGCTGTGCCACTGAGTTGGTGTGTGACTTTGGAGAAGTTTCCTCTCTAAATACGTGGGCCATACAACCTTTATGTGGTTATTGTTTGGATGTGGTTGGCACTGTGGACAATCGCATGGATGCCATACTAATGCTTACCAGCTCAAAACTGTCCATAAGGGTCCGACTCTGAACCCTACCAGCAGATGATGTCATTTGCTTGGACCTAGTTTAGATTCCTAATTAAAGTCTAAAATTGTTTGAAAAAATTGGTGGGGCAGGAGGGGGAAGGATTAGATAAAGTAAGTGTTCCTTAGCCAGACTTTAATTCTTGACAGTGAATTAAACTTTTACTAGTGCCAGGCAGGCGGGCAGCTGAGCACTCTCATGAATGAGGCAGCTTAGTGAGTCCACAGTAGTGAATGAATTTTTTATCATTTGATCCTGTTAGCATATTTATTGGTGCCATAAGCCTTCAGATCAGGGCATAAAGCATTCCAATTCGCAATTTCTCTCTAGATCTGAGCTTCTGGGAAAGGGTAGGGCCAGAGAAAAAGGAGGGGGTGTAACAAAATAGCAGCTATAGTAACTGTATTTAAACAAGTTCCAAAGGGGTAGCCATGTTAGTCTATTGCGAAAAACAAACAGTCTTGTGACAGTTTTAAAGACTAACGGATTTATTTATCTCATGAGCTTTCGTGGGAGAAAATCCCACTTCGTCAGATGCTTTGAAGATGGGAAATTTAGAGAATGAGAGGAAATTAAATGCAGGGAAATGAATGACATAGGATCAGGTCAGGCTGTAACAGCAAATCAAAATAGATGTTAGGATTCAAACACTGGGGAACAGCACATACAGAAAGGTGAGGTCAAATCACCTGTTGTAATGAGAGAAAAATCTGTTCTCCCTGTTTAACCCCAAGGCAACTGAGTCGAATTTGCATATAAATTTGAGTTCTGCAGTTTCTCTTGTCCCTGGATGATGCAGTCTTGAATACCTTGTCCTCCCCTTCCATCCTGGAGGACTTCAAGGTGCATCAGAATCTTTTAGGCTGTTGGCCATGTCCTTGGTATTCAAGCAGAATTCTATAAACTCATGGACATTTAGTCCTCCATCCCTGGGAAGGTGGCCCTTCCAATTAATGAAGTGATCTTTAAGCCTGCCAGAGCTCTTTGGTGTATACTGGCCTCAATAATACCATTTGGGTTTTTTGGGTTTTGTTTTGTTTTGTAAAGATAGTTGTGTTGGGTTTCTTGTATAATCTCCAGGTAGGTTTCCTGGGTTTTTTTCCCTCTAGTATGTAGGAGCAGATGATGATTTCTTGTTTTAGGTAATCCCTTTGGAAGTATCTAAGGTGCAGGAGACGATTCCTCAGTTTTTCACCAGTCTTTCTGCAAAGCTGTTCAGCATATTTGCAGTTGTATATAACGGTCAGAGGATTATGGATGGTAAATCCACTAGGGATGATATTTTTTAGATTGCATTTTCTCAGGAAGTAGATATCATTGTTTAGTCTGGCTTCCTTCTTCTTCGTTTGTGAAGTTTCCATTTTAAGCACCAGAATTATGTTTAATCTCTTAGAAGCATGTTTTTAGTTGGAAGCATGTCTGTTTCCATTATCTTTGCACAATGTCACTTAAATCTTTATGTTTATTAATGAACTTATCCTCATTTTATCCTAAGTTCATGTCAATGCTATAATATTAAAATAAAAAGTGCATCTTCAGCTGTACTAGGAGGTTGGTGTGTTCACTGCCTCTGGAGACAGTGGACTTAGTAATTTCTGTGAGTGTCCAGTGAGGGGTCTGGGTCTTGCAGGGGAAAGCTCATCAAAGAGGTTCAGGCAGTGGGATGCACCAAGTTTTACCTGCAAGGCAAAGTAAGGGCTGGAAGAGCCCTGAGAAGTTTGTCTGAGGTGGCTAGCAGATTGGCCTGATGGGGAGCTGTCACTCAGTAGAGCACCAAGTCTCTCTTTTGCTAAGTTGTAGGGGCAGCAAGGTTATGCGTAGCTTGGGTGCTATGAGAAAGTGTCAAGTCTGTGTAGATCTCTAGTTCTCTGGCTTGGAGGACAACATGGGGGGTGCTTCATGGTCAATTCCATAAAGCTACTCTGGATTCAGCTGGATGCTGGGTCCATGAGAAAAAGAGAGCTCATGGCACCTCAGCTCACCCCTCTCAAGAGCCTTCATTAGCCCAGCCACCTCAGGGCTGCCAGGCCATTTTCTCCCTACATTGGAGCCTGGTTCCACTTCAGTTTCTGTCCAGAATGCAGCAAATAGCCCCTTTGCATCTGGGCACTCATGTCCCATGCTTCCTGCTTGGCCTCCTGAGACGCTTAGCTCTTTTCAGCAGGGCCTTTGGGGACAGAACACCCAGTTTCCTGGTGTCATTACAGTAGATTTGTTTTACTGTGTTTGGGAATCTGCACATCCCATGCTGTGCTGCTTTGCTTTTGCCCTCCCCATGTTGCTTCTATTTTTAACTCCCTTCTTTTCAGCCATTCCTGGATTTGTTAAAAATTAGCATCAAGTGTACCACTGGTCGTGTTCCTCTGAGACTTGGCATGAGAGGAATAGAAGATCATGATGTGAAACATCCTTCACCCAAATCCTCTGCCACCCTCCCTCAGCTCATAGTCACTTGTGGTTCTTGGCATCTCTCTTAGGAGTGTCTGACCAATGCCAAGCTATGAGGAAAGGACATGGCTTTGTTTTCAGCCATGCTCCTTAACAGGAAAATAGGAATGGCCCATGTCAGCTCTTCCTAAATGTCTGAAAGCAGAGCCCTGTTTCAGGAAAATGAAACCAATCTCAGTCCTACAGCCCCGCAACCTCAGTCTGTAATACCACCTCACAGCTCCACTATGTGATGTCAGCGGCCAGCTAATCTTATTGGATACATGTACTGTGCCCCTTTCCTCCACATCTGATGTTTCTTGCCATCTCTCAAGGCAAGGGTACAAATTTCCTTATGAAAATGACTGGGTCACATGATAGTAAAGTTCCATTTATAAAAGTGTTCCAAGCAGATCAACAGAAGAAATTGTAGATGGTTCTGAGCATATCCCACACTCTGGAAAACATTGGCCGTGATGGAACAGGCACATAATCTATATAAATATGGAAGCCACCTCCTGACAAGGCCTATATTAGAAACTGAAGAGAGAGGTATAAAAATCACCATCAATCTGTACCGTTGTGCAACAACAATGCTCTGAATCTCTTTCAAAGCAGGTCCGGGTGTTGCCGTGTGAAATGTTGACTGTGTAGTTTTGTAGCTAGCATGGGAGAGTCGGGAGCGTTCTTCTGCCCAGCAACATTTACTAAAATGCGCATTGAAGTAGTGAATTCCTGGGGGCTGGAGTGGTTTTTCCTTTGAACCAATAAAAAAAAGTCTATGAAGGGTTTTGGCTTGGTGTATTTTAAACATTTAATATAAAATGCCATGTTTATTCTATCCTGGATTCACTTGTGATCATATTAGCAAGGATCTCTGTGCTTTGCTCTTTTAAACATCGAATGACTGAGATGCAGGAACAAAATGATTTTTTTTTTTTTGCCTTGTTTTTAAATATCACTGATTTTGAGAGTTTGTGAGGATCAAGGAAGTCACAGAGCTGGTCTGATTCTCAATCTGCTTCCCAGTTAGAAAGCAGGAGCTATGAAAGCATAGGAGAAGGAAAAGGAAAGGAGATTTAGATTGTCCGGTCCCTTATATTATTAAAGCAATAACTCTAACTGCCCAGTTTTCGTTTGTACCAGCTGAGGGTGTAATCAGGGAGTAAGATGAATCAAAGAGCTGCTACCTTGGAGAGAAGGTCACCTCATTAGTCCTCTTCTGTCTTGGAACTGTGAGCAGAGGTGGCTCTAGAGACCTGCAGACCTTCTAGCTATGCCACTACTGAAGATATTATTGATATTGGAAGCTGAATCACAGGGGTGCTGGGAGGATAAATACATTTAAGTCTATGAGGCACTCAGATTCTATGGTGCCAGGCACTAAGTAGTGAAGACAAATCCACATTTTATAAGAGAAGTGATGCAGGGCAGGGAAGGGAAAGGAAGAATGATGAGACAATTCCATCAGCCTATCAAACTTTCCTGTTCTTCTGTTCACTATCTGGCCTTCCTAGGGAGCCGCTGCAACACAGCGTTCTGTTAGAGGGAGTCATAAGAGACCTTATAAAGTTCTGCAAAATATTTGTAAGGAAGCCCAAAAGCAGGGCTACCTGGGCTGAGTTTGTCTAGAGCTGGTTGAAGACTTGGTTGGGGGAAAAAAAGAAATATGGCTTACTTTCCAAATGCAAATTTTCTGCTTGACATTTTGACACAAAGAAAACAAAACAAACATTTCCCTCTTTTCTGAGACAAACTGGCTATTTTACAGTTTTCAGTCTGGGATTTATCCAAGCCCCAAGACATTTCCACAAAAAATGTGGAAAAAATGGAAATTTCTAATTTCTTTCAAGTTATGTCTGAAATTACATTTTCCAATTAGCTCTAGTTTCAAATATCAAGAGAGATTCACAGATTGCTTTGGAAATGATGGAAAACTCTGTGGCTACAACCCGTGTAAAACTCTGGGTCTCTTTATACTGCAATTAAACAGCCATGACAGGCTTGCTATTGGAGTTCAGGCTACGGGGGCTGCTCAGTTATAGGATGGATGTTCACGCTTGCGCTGCAGCCTGGGCACCCTCCCCTCTTGCAGAGTCCTGTAGCCCGGGCTCCCAATTGAACTTGAATGTCTCCGCTCCAATTAAACAGCCCAAGTCCCACAAGCCCCCGTCATGGGCCAGCTGTGGCTGTTTAACTGCGGTGTAGGCAGACCCCCTGACTCCAGATGACTTTTGTTCTGTGATCTTGTTATAAATGTAAATCCAAAGTTCCAAGTGCAATTTAGGACTTGTTCATATAGAGAAATTGACTGGAATAACTATTCCACTATCGCAATTATGGAATAAGAATGTCCGCATGGGGAGCTCTTCCAGCAATAGCGTTTTAAATTCACTCCTGGCCGTTTTCTGGAAAAACTTCTCCAAAGAGTCACGCCCTTAGGTGTCAGGAAATCCCCCACACATTGAAAGTAAGAGAAGGTTCAAGCAACAGCTCTGTCAGGCAGAAACACTTTGCTTGGTAGAGCTCTAATCGGGATTTATAGTCACAACCCACCGGCCCAGCTATTTACACCAGAAAGGATGAATGAGCCAATTCCAATGGTGCTTCTGGCAATACTGTGTGATTCAGATTTTTGTCCAGTGTTTCCCATTCACATCTCTTGTTCCTGGGATTTAGACTTGACTGTAAAAAGTGTACTCAAGTGTAACGTGCAAAGCCTCAGCTGAGGTGCCTTTCAGTTGCATTTATAAGACATGGATCTAGATCTGAGCCCAAGCTGTAATGTTCAAGCCCGGATCCAAAGTTCCTTAAGTTTGGAAGTGTTTGGATATACCACTTTGATTCAGCCCGTTTTGAAGATAAAGGGGCCTGTTCTGAATTAGATTTGAAGAAGCACCCAACGTTGAAAAGGTTCAGATGTAGAGTTCTAGCTCTGGCCCATCTTTAGCTAGGTTTTCTGCAATTTTTTAAAACTCTAGGTACTGCCTTTCACACTGTGGCTTCCTGTGGTAGCAAAGGATATGGGCTGGGGTATGTAGTATGTGAAGGAGTATGTTTTTTACTTATGTTTACTGCCCATTAATTTAAAAGACTCATCTGTTTTCACTGGATCCTTCCCAATGTGGAAGACCTTTGTCAAACCTATCTACCACCTCTTCTTTTTAGGTGACACAATCCTCAGAATTGGTGTGAGTCTTCTAATCTTTAAGCTGTCCCCTGGCCAATTTTACTTTACTGGGAAAGATCCACTAGTATTGTTTCTACTCAAACCATCATGCCAAAGTAGAGCTAAATACCAGATCCGTTCTATGAAAGGAGCTGAGCATCTGGAAAACAATAATCTTTCACTCTAGCTATATCTACAGTGTAGGCACTACAGTAGTGTGTAGACACTTCCTACATCAATAGAAAGTGTTTTATCATCAGCCTTGCTGAGTCTACACCAGGGAGCATTGGGTTGGCTTAACTACGGTGATCAGAGATATTTCTTTCCCCACATTCCTGCATGATGTAGTTCAGCAGATATTTGCGTTCAATGAAGATCAGGTCTATATCTGTGCCAAAGCAACATTTAAAATCGAGTGAAAAAGAAAGTTTGCAAATAGCTATTGTGTGGTTTTATGCTACTGACTAATACTAGGACTTGGGTGGCCTAGGTTCTTTTCCCAGCTCTGCTCCTGACTTGCTAGGTGACTTTGGGGATGTCTCAGTGCCTCACTTTCCACATCTGTAAAATGGGGGTAATGATAACGCTCTCCTCTGTAGTGTGCTGAAGGAAAGCACTATAGAAGAGCCAGCTATTGTTATTACTATGCCACCGAAAGTCAAAATCACATCCATTTGCTGATACTGGCTAATGCATGCGTCTATGGAAAGAAGAGATGGTGAGACACAATCTTGTTAATTGTGATCCAGCTGACTGGGCATAATTCCACTAGGCAGAACCCACTGGCTTTTTAGAGTCTTTTGCAGACCGATGGCTGTTCAGTGGGCTCCTCCGCCTAGTGACCCCTGACTGCATCTTACATCTGCAGACACGCGCACTTCCTTAGGTTAAACTAGTCATAGGGTTCATTTTCCATTGTTTAGCTGAAAGAAAGCAGCTGCCCCACAATTCACAGAAGCATGCAATTACAGTGTTTCTGTAAAGCATAGAGCAGGAGGAAAATCTCAAATAGAAACCATAACAGCATAGCCTCTACGTGCACTGCTAAAACACCCATCCGGGTAAAGACTGTAGGTGTTCCCTATAATTTTTAAAAGATATTCCAAGGTTCAGTTTTTCCCTAAAAAAAAATTTTAGTTGAAAAACTGGAAATTCTTGCAAAATTCTTATTTGTGTTTATATTTTCTGTTATGATGAAATTGGAAAACATCAAAAAAGTAGCTTTTTAAAAAAAATTGTTTTACCTCTTCCCCTTCTCCTCCTTCTAGTGCCAAAACTGCTGGAGGGAACAATAAATAAATAAATAAAAATGAGCATGCAGGTAAGGGGAAAAAAATCGAGGCCTAGAAAGGAAGGGGTAAAAAAAAGGAAAAACTGAAAAATTTCAAAACTTGAATACATAAAAAACCCCTGTTGAATGAAAGGACTGTAACTTTTTTTAACTTTTCACATTGAATTCTTTGGCATAAGATTCGACAGAGTGAATCAAGTGCTGATCAGAGCTCTATTCTCATAGAAATGCCAGTCAGCTGAAACCATGCTAGAGGTTCCGTGGACCATCTAACTGATGTAAAGGGATCAAATAGTTAAGGGGTGACTTGATTACAGTCTGTAAGTACTTGCATGGGGAACAAATGTTTAATAATGGGATCTTGATAGAATCTTAGGGCTGGAAGGAACCTCACAAGGTCATCTCGTCCAACCCCCTACTAAAAGCAGGGATCTTCAGTCTATTAGAGAAGAGTATAATGGCTGCAAGCTGAAGCTCAACAAATTTAGGCTGGAAGTAAGGCATACATTTTTAATGATGAGAGTAAAGAACCATTGGAACCGTTTACCAAGGATTCTCTATCACAGACTGTTTTTGAATCAAGGTTGGGTGTTTTTCTGGAAGATGTGCTCTAGGAATTATTTTGTGGAAGTTCTCTGGCCTTGTTATGCAGACGGTCGGACTGGATGATCACAGTGGACGCCTCTAGGCATAGACTATATGAAGAAAATGCCTTCACTAAGCTGTTGAAGATAATTTTCAGCTTTCGTACTAAGTTTATAATCTATTTTTGTTCTGTATTGGACACGCCTAGCACACTGAGATCCTAATATATGACTGGGGCTTTGTGGTACCACCAGAATAAAAATATTAAAAATAGTAATTTTGCATAGAGTGTGACCTGCCACTAGTCAGAGGGATTTGGCTTTTGGGCGGTAGAAGAGGACAGGGAAAAGGGGGATGCTGGTTATTTTCTCTAATATTACAGTTGATGAAGAGTTAATAGGATGTGAGAAATTTGCATCTAATCAAAATTTTGCAGAAACCCAATGAACTATCTAGAGGACTTATTAAGAGGAAGAACAGATTATTGCACAGGCCAGTTTCGGGAACAAAGATAATAGAGAGAAGAAAAGCTCTAATGAAAGGCTTTGTACACATGCTTCTCTCCTAGCCAAAGGGGACAAAATTCTCAAAAAGGAACATTTCCAAAAAAATAAATCCCCCTTAATAACCGCTTTGCAAGCAACACATTTCCATGGCCAGCTGCCTGGTCCAACTGAAGAGCATTCAGAACCATAGCTAGTGCAACGTGCACCCCATAATGCAGAGGGGATGTGTGTCACTGTGGGGCTGTACTGGCTTTTAAGTTTGTTCTGTGTGCAGCTCAGGCTGTTAGTGTTAGCATAGTGAACTCTGCCCAGGAGGATGAATGGGTCAGTGATTAGAGGACTAGCTTTGGATGCGGTAGACCTGGCCTCCATTCCTTCCTGTGTAACCTTGGGTCCTGTGTGACCTTGGCTAAATCATGCAGGCTCTCAGTTCCCTATCCCTACATGGGCATAATGGCACCTCCCTGCCGTGTGGGGAGCTGTGTGAATAAATACATTAAAGATTCTGAGGTGGTTTGATACTGTGGTAATGGGAGCCATATTTGCATACTGTAGAGAGATAAATAACTTGTTCTGGTTGGTTTAATGATTGCCTCTCTCTTTGTCTGAGATTACAGGAGGTGCTTAACATTATAGCCCAACTGAAATGGGAGGTGGCTAGAAACTGGCTATTCTAAGTGTTGGGTCTCATATTTGCTTCTTACCATTGGCCCCTAGGAATGCATAGTTGTCCTGTTGCAAAGTCTATTGCTTTTTCTGAGGCTAAATAGATGGGAGCAGGTGCTGGAAGAAATTTGTCTGGGGAGATAGTGATGAACTCCATGGGGAAATTGGGCCTAATTCTATCCTGATGCTTGTATTCATTAGGTGTACCTAGATCTATGAGTAGGGAGAAATGGAAATAAATAAAGCACAAATGGCTTTGCTAATTAGCAGAAGTGGCAAGGAGAATTGTGAAAATCAGATAAAAACTAAGTGAAATTCATCTCTGAGAGATAACTAAGAATTTTTCCTAATGTGAAAGTATTTCTTTAAGGGAAGATTATAGTTTAATTGCCCCAAATAAGTCAGATTCTGCCAGTAGTTAAATTAACGAAGATGGAGTGAACTTTGGTTGCATCGTGCATTTTTGTAAAAGACATACTGAAGGACTAATGGTCTGTTTATTTCCACCTCGGATCCTCTGTCAAATTAAATTTTTTCTCTGTTGAACTTCAGAACTCCAAAACACTTATGAACATTTATTAGTTAACCTCTGCATGGACTGTTTTTCATATGGACAGGGTGTGCTATGTCACCATTGAGACTACTCATTCCCTAGAAGAGACATTCACGTCAGGTCTTCCACCCTGGTCAAAGGGGAAGACAACTCTGAGGCTCCCTGTGTGAAGATGAAGGTATTGATTCTTCTCTTTTGTTGGTGTAAGCCAAAAGTAACCCTGCTAAAATAAAAGGATTATGCTACTGAGAGGGGGTAGCCAAGGGCACTATATGTAGAGAACTTCAGATCTGGATCTACGGATGGAACCAACCTAGATGGACTTGAGCCTCGTGGCTGAATGTCCAGGAAAGCACTGGTGCCTAAAGGAACGTTCCATGTGCTCAGTCCAGGCTTGGATTTGGAGCATATCTATACTGCAGTCAGAGGTGTGACTACAGTGTGTGCATACATATCTGAGCGAACTTTCATCTAGCTCGCTCAAGGACAAATCGTAGTAAAGCTGCAACAGCATGAGCTAAACACCTGAGTGTAAGTCCATCCAGGAGTTGGGGGAACGTGCCCATGCTGCTGTGGATGACAGCTCTGTCCTGTAATTCCACATATGACTCTTTTGGTAGCATCTATGGAAGCCCTGTTGCTAGGTGCTGTACGAACATCTGGGAAGAAACCGTTCCTACAGCTAAAAACCTGGAAGCCCGAAGGTGAAATGAAAGACAAATGGTGTTTTGTTCAACTATTCTGTTTATCGTTGAAAGTTCACCGCAGCATAGTGGTCTCCAGAAGGAGAATTCAAAGGCTCTGCTGTGTGCTACCCAGCATCTTCCTTAGGGGGAGGTCTGTTTGGATCTACTGCTTTAGTATTCCCAAAATGGACAAATCAATCTCAGCACAAAGTTTAATGGGTTATAAGACCAGGTCATTTCAGCACGGATTGCCATTCTGCTTGTGCCGTTCAGCCCTTGGCACCTGGGAAACAGAGCTGCAGCCCCGGGCGAAAGAGGGGCCCCTTGCCCTGCCAAAATCCAGCTCCAGCTGGCCTGAGTGGTGCACTGCCACCAACCACCATCAGCCTGCCCATCCTGACCCTGGACTGGCTGGTCTGCTCCAGCACCTCCCGGCCGCCCCCCCACCCCACCCGTGGTCCAAGACCCCACCCAAGTGCCAGCCAGGCCACAGGCCCTGGACCCCCCAGCACCAGCACCAGCTGAGCTGTGAGCCACCCCCCCCCCCGCACTAGCTGGGCTGAGCCACCATGCTCCCAGGCAGGATGCCACCACAATGGGAGGGGGCCCACAAGAGTGGGCAGATCTGGCCCTGACTGCAGATCACAGGGTGGTGGGTGGATTGTTTGCCCATGTTGCAAGAAGCTGTAAACTCCAGATGTTAGACCATGGTTAGGTCCTTTAGGGCAGCAGTTCTCAACCACTGTGTCGGGACACAAAAGTGTGTCCGAAGAGCCAGGGGGTGTGTCACAAAATTGGCAGCTCAGCTTGGAGCCAGCTTGGGACTCCTGCCACCTGCCGCTCTCTGCTGCCCTCAACAGCCCACTCTTCCTGTACAACACAGGCAGCAGCCAGGGCCAGATAGTAAAAGGACTTAACAAATAATCATTTTTTAAATAAATGTGTTAATCTTTAAAGTGCCACAGGACTCTTTGTTTGTTTTAAAGGAACTTAGGGTCTGCAACCCAGAGATGCTGGGCTGTGGGGGCGCACCACCTTCCCCACAAAAATAAACCTGGGCCCATCGAACCAGACCACCAAGGCACCATCCTGTACTGGCTTGACTTTGCCCCCACCCAGTCCCGGAGTGCTGCATCCTCCCGAGTGCTCCCAGCCCAAGCGCCACCACCCCCGGCAGATTGTAGTGTGTCACGCATGGGAACGTGATCTGTCAGGTGTGTCACGATGGAAGAAAGGTTAAGAACCACTGCTCTAGGGGATGTCTACATTGCAGGTAGGTTGCCAGGACTGGCCAGGCCAGCTGACTCTGGCTCGCGACGCTCAGGTGAAGGGGCTGTTTAACTGTGGTGCAGATGTTCAGGCTTGGACTGCAGGTGTCCAGCTGCAGCGTAGACTTACTCTTAGAGCCGAGAAGCCCCTTGAGGCATGTTCCAATTTTCAGCTCTCTGGCTCCTGCGAGGTCGTGCAATGAGTATTTGCGAGTTCTTTTATCCATTAGAAGTACATCCTTAGAACCCCAAAGGGGTGGAAGATGGAGTGACTGTAAAATTCCAGGAGCATTTTCTCCTGTGTAATTTTTCTGTCCTGTAACATCTGTGTGGGTAGCAGTTGGTCATTCCCAGGGAGGGAGCGTCCCATTAATGATGATGCCTCCTCTTAGCGTTATTAGCTGATCTCTTAGGACTAACCAGATGACTTGTCAAATACGACTGAACACATTTCCACGTTCCTCTTCTCGTCCAGAACGTTGGCTGAGCTTTGCATGAACGTGTAGAGATGTTTCTGAAAAATGGAGATGCAGCTTTGTAGTCTGGTTAACGCAGCCGGGGAGTCAGGGCTTCTGGGTTCTACTCCCTCCGCTGCCATCTGTTCACTTTGCGACCTCATGCAAGCCGCTTGATCTCTCTGTAAGGCTGTGCAGGGGATGTGGTGCTTTTCCTGCCATCATTAATGGAGATGTAGCTGACAAAAACTTCAAGAGTATTTATGAGCTCCTTTTCCATAGCAACACAGGCACGTGTCCCTTTTGATCAGTGTCGTTTGAAGTCAGTGGAATGTGGAATTCAGCAGCTATGACCATGATTCATTAAGTTTCCCTGGTGCTGGCCCAGCCAGAGGGAGCATGGAACTGAAAGTAGGTAGGTCACTGGAGGTAGAACTTTGCACTGATGTGACATACATGGGGTAGGGGAGATTTGACTGGTCTCCATTGATCTGGGCTGGCTGGAGCCAAAATCCCCTCTCAGGTTTGATGGAGTGGGGTTGAGCTGAGCCTGGCCTTTGCTCCTTCCCTTCCAGTAGGCGGGAAGCTCTGAAAACAATGACAGCCTCCTCCTGGTTTAACAGGGCAGGAGGGCTGCCTCCTGCCATTTTCTGTGCCATAGAAACATCAACACAGCTCCAAGAACAGGGTCATAGAAGAGAAAGTGGCAAGGTGGCACGAAAGGGTTTCTAGACTCCGCAGGAATAAATTACTGGCAAGCAGATTGCTTGGAAGCATAATTTTAGAAGAACTAACAGAGGCTATCTTGTTGCTAGTGCAATGAGGCTGTAGTACGGATTTGGGCAACTGGTGTGTCCAAGGGTTTGGCTATGCAGCAGCTGGGACGGGGGATTCCCAACTCAGGTAGACTCACAGGATAGCTCCTCTTGTGTGAGCACATATGAACAATGGGGCCATAGTGGCCTGAGCAGTGGTGTGGGCTACCAGGTACAATCCTGCCCTAACTCCTCATTGTTTATTCAGCCAAAAGTATTTGCCAGATTTGACCTGAATTTGCAGAGTTTTTATTGCCCGGAAAGGGCATTTGGGGGGGGGGGGGGCCAAATTCATATGGAAAGTTTCTGGGTGCAAGGATAAATGCCTGAAAGATTGTGAGTGTTCAGATACAGTGGTGATGGGGTTATGTATAAACCCTTAGCTGGATATAGATGTGGGGCTTCTAAAGTACCACATCATTGTGTCTGATGAGTACAGCAGTTCTGAGGGTGTGAGGAGCTGCCCGTAAGCTCCTTCCGCAACTTGGTACAACGCTGTCACATCATTAAAAGGATTTCATTTCCATCCCTTCCTTTTCAGGTTGTGCGATTGTGAGGGAGCAGCACAAACAGTCAGCCAAGCATTAACTGGAAGCATAAAAATTGATTTGATCTCTTGGCTTCCCCACTTAATGAGCAGGACTGAGTCGGGATGTGGGAGTCAAGCCCAGCCGCTCCACTCATGGAACATTGCACTGCTTAGCATACCCATATACGGTTGCAGCCCTCTGCTGTATTTTACCCAGGTTTGAGAGTTTTTTTCCAGGCAGCTCACAGGTTATTCCTAAAAGTGTCTACCTGGGGCAAGGTTGGTGCCAGAAGCTGCCTGGATGCAAGTTTTTGGGGCTGTGGAGAAAAGATCCTGTTGCACAAGACCCCATCTCCTCTAGGGAAGATTCCTATCTCTACTTCTCCCCTTCCTGCCACATGTTGTCTGAGCCTTGACCCCTTTGTGCACATGCAGAACAAAGAGAGCAAGGCTCTGCCCTTGCCTCAAACAGAAGGCGGTCCGCTCAAAGGTAGGTGTTAAATGAGACACCTTTCTGCCCATTCTGTTTGAAAGGCTTTGAACATTGGATCTGTCACGGTTTGGGCCTCAGATGAATAAATAAATGATAAACAGTCACTTGGCAACATTTTAACCTATAAAGCACACTCAGTGCATGTCTATGTAGATTCTTGTCTTCTATCTAGGCTCTTCCTCTGTGCTGAAATATTTTATGGGAGTGGGGGATGGACCAGGTGTAGGACAACCTGTTTTCTTTCCTTTAGTCTCTCACCACCTGCTACTGCTTGCTTCCTTCCTGATTTCCTTCCTCTTCTTTTTTCTTACTTCCTCCCTTTGTCTTCAGAGGTGAATTGTTTGTAACTAGGACAGCAGGAAGTGCTGGCAGGGATAATTTGCTAACCTCTCCTGTTGGCGAATCACCAGTCAGCTAATGTAGCTATTGATCAATGAGTTAGTTATTCAGAGAAACGCTCTGTAGTTTCAGTCATTGGAGGAATGGTTTGTGTCAACATATACTGGGCCAAGGGTGACTCACAAGCTATTTGCCATGATTCATTAGTCCTATGTTTGTTATTTGTAATTCATACCGTGTAACTGATTAGTTAAGTCACATGGTATTAGTTTTTGCTCCCTGATTCGATAACTTCCAATCCCACCAGGAGCATTCAATATGGCTTCAAGAGTGCAGGTGGTACTTGTCAATGCATTTGTGACATTTCCTTTTTGTGTGACTACTGTTGTGAGCAAAATTTCACTTGCCCAAATGTTGGGGAATCATGGATATAATGCATGACAAACTGTGAATAAAAGGTTCTGTGCTAAAGTGAGTTAATGGATTTTGTTCAAGTCAAGTCTCACATACTTTCCTGCCATAATTGCCAAGTTGTTTGTAATCTAGTATGCATTTCAGGCCTGTATTAGGGATGGGGGAACTGTCCTTCTTTCACCATTGCAAAGGAGAGATGCAAATTTCCTTTGTTTTTTCCCCTCAACTTTCAAATCAGCTGATTCAAAAGTTGCTGCATTCTTCATTCACATGAGAAGAATCTGAACTCTCCTAGACTCTTGTTTTGAGTAATGGCCACATGGCATTTTACTTTTCAGCGATTACTTGAAGAGCTCCTTTGTGGTTAAAGAATGCAAAAACTTTGTAACAAGCTAAAACCCTCTCTTTCCCCAAACACACACACTTACTTCCTGAAAGAAGTTTTAGTTGCTGGTTCCGATGTCAGATTCCAAAGGGCAGAATTGTGGTGTCTCAGGTTACTGGGGCCATTGGGAGTTTCCATAGTGATAAATGGGAGGGTCGTTAAGTACTCTGGTAAACCTGTGTGTTGGCTGGCAGTCCTTGCCAGACATGCTGAATAAAGCCTAATAGGGAACTCTAAAGCCTGGTATGTCTCAGGATCATTATTTAATCTGAAACCACGACAAGAATAATGCATGTGAAGTGGGCATCTCTCTAATGAGTGCATTCAACTTGCTGGGCTTTTTTTCTGAAGACTGTTTCCCCTCTTGTTGTGTGTGTGAATTGTGGCCATGCTGCCGTGGGCTGCGTTAATTGCAACACATATGAAGAAAAGACTGCATCTCCCTCCTGTGCTTTGTGTTTTCAGTCAGATGTAAATACAAGACAGATGCGAGCACATGGTAACTCAGGTTTGACATGGAGGGGCTATTCTTGTAACACGGTGGATGAGCCAGTTGGATAGCTGAAGATGTCAGGGGGAATACTAGCATGCCCATCTTGAGGTTGACGGGGCCCAGTCCCTGGATCCTTTCAATCAGAGGCTGCTCTTCTTGCTAGAATTTGTGGCAGTTTTGTGCTGTGGACACCTCCTGCACAGAGCAATGAGCCCCAAGCTTCCTTCATTAACTCTGTTCCTTGGATCTCAGCCATCAACTCAGCCGCTGTACTTGTAACAATACTAATTGATACTGGCACAGTCTGCGGGGAGAATCCCTTGCCATGCAATGATAGATGTTTGGTTTTCTGGGGACTGATTACAAATTGCTTTTCTTTCTCCCCTTCTCTATTTCCAGACCAACGATGCAGCAGGAAATACCTGGAACTGGCTTTACTTCATCCCTCTCATCATCATTGGCTCTTTCTTCATGCTCAACCTGGTGCTGGGCGTCTTATCAGGGTAAGGTGCCGATGATTTGTCTGTCTCCACCTGGACAGCTTCGGCATGTTGGCTTGTGTGTATTGTGGGCAGGGACTGGGAGAGGACAATGACAAACCATGCTCAGCACATTGCTTTCGTTTCATTCCCTGCCCCCCTTTTTCTCCTCCTTGTAATGGCGTGCCACTATGAGATCACTGTACTGCTGTAACCCGAGAACACCAGCAGGGCTGGTGAAAAGTCAGTAGCCAAGATGGTCCCGAAGGTGTCAAGTGTGACTCCAATTGCCAGGGTTAAGGGAGATTCCTGAAATGCACTGACTTAGGCCTCGTCTAGCTATCACTTACTCAAACACTTAAGTGTAAGCAGATGAATAGCCGCACCGAAGTCAGTCGGACTACTCCAGTGCTTCAAATTAAGCATGTGAGTACGTGTTTGTAATGCATTGATTACATCTCCCTAGAGAGTGGCTCCAGCCTTGGCAATAGCCTGTTCTTCACACCTCGTCAGCTCATCCACAGAGAGGGGCTTGCGCCTTTGCTGACATTCCCTGTGGTATCTGTGGCTGCGTCTAGGTTGCACACCATTTGGGGCAGTGTGGAGGGCAGTGGTTTTCATTATCTGAGGACTTTAATAACTCAGTCATAGGTTAGAGGCTCATTGCAGGAGTGGCATGGTCAGGTTTTGTGGCCTGCATTGTGCAGGAGGTCAGACTAGCTGATCGTACGGGTCCCTTCTGACCGTTGGGTCTATGAATCTATGAGATTGGAACAGAGGAGGTGGTGTACTGTGCTAGTCCAGGACTGCATGATTGCACCAGGGCCTTGTCTCTGAGTCCTGCAGTTAAGTGCTTGCATTTGAAGTTTGGTTTCTCTGCAGAAGTGCAGATAGCCAAGTTCTAAGTCTATTTTGCTATTTTAATGTTCAGGAAGTGACTCCAGTCTGCTCAAAGCAGGTGGCCAAATCTTATGGACTAAAGCATGGCATGTCCGCAGCGTCAGGGTTGTCCCCAGAGGGGGTGTTTTGGAGCAGCCCACTTGCTATGTACCCACTCCTGGAGTCCTGTGATTACAGGAGAATGTTAGTTTCCATTTAAAAAGTGAAAATAAATTTCTAGTTCTTGTAGTAAAGGAGGCAAGCTTGAGAATGTGAAAAGCAAAGGCTCAAAACCCTGAAGGCAAATAATAAAAACTCGGCATTAATTTTTTTAAATCTCAAGATGTTTAAGCCGATCACCTAATTTTTTGGGGTGGGGGAGGGGCTCTGTATCATGATTATTTTAATGCATGGGGTTGGCAATACTGAGTTCATTACATTTGGGTCTGATTCCAAAGGGGTAGCCGTGTTAGTCTATTGTAGAAAGACAACAGAGTCCTGTGGCACTTTTAAAGACTAACAGATCTATTTATCGCATGAGCTTTCATGGGAGAAAATCCCACTTCGTCAGACGCTTTCTGACGAAGTGGGATTTTCTCCCACGAAAGCTCATGCGATAAATAAATCTGTTAGTCTTTAAAAGTGCCACAGGACTCCGTTGTATTTGGGTCTGAGACTTTGGTTTGGCCCATGAAAGAGAAAACGAGAGAGAGAGAGGGAGAGAAAGAGCACGCTGCTAATTTCAAGTCCTAACCTGAACTTCCCCAGGATCGATGGATGTTTTGATTTGGGTTTCTCATCCTGGCCGATCATGATAGTACACAAACGCTTAGAGTGTGTGCAGCTGCACACTGCACTTTGCAACTGCAAAGCCAGTATTGGATTTGTGTGTGTGCATCTAGATTTACCTCTCATAGCCTGATTCACAGACCTTGCATAAAAATCCCTTGTTTGCTGATCATCCTTCTGGTTGCAGAAGAGGAATGTAAGGAAAGAGTTAATGTTGTTCAGAAGAAAAAGCCCTTTAACATTGAAGCCTTTGCTCTTTCTCTGTCTTAGGTAGTCAGGGAAATAAAATGTTCTTCAAAGGACAGCTCCATGCCTAGTTTTTTTTAAAGAGTCTCAACATCCACAGATTCCCCCTGTGTTCAAAGCAGGTGAGTGGGGGTGGGGGGAGCACGGAGCAGCTTTTTGTGAAGATCAGGAACACTGCCCTGGTAGGGCTGTGATCTGGAACAGGGAGAGTACAGCTGGAATAAGTTGTTTCAGAATGTCACAGAGCAGGCTGGTGTCTGGCCATCTGAAGAGCTTTTCTTCCCCTTTGTTCCTGGATGAGTGGTTAGGGGGAATGATGTTCTGTCAGGGCTATTGATCAGGTGCCCTCTGATTTCAGAGATGTTGGCAAAGGGGAAGTTCATGTCCGTACCCAAGTGATAGCTTACTGGAAGCACTTGTGTAGCAGCTTGGGTCAGGGGTGCTTCAGTGTTTTCACAATTCACATACATAGTTCGCCAGTGTCTCAAGTGAGCTTGGTTATCAAGATGCTGCTTAATAAATAATAATACTAATTAATAATAAACAAAAGTTGCATGCTTTTTCTCCCTTAGGTTTGGACTCAAGGGTGATCTTATGATTAAAGCAAGGACCTGGGAGATCTGTTTCTGGCTCTGCCACATACTTCTTGTGACCTAGGGCATGTAATTTCATGTCTCTGTGCCTCAGTTTCCTCATCTATATTATAGGTATTTGATGGGGTGGATTAGGCCTCTACTGGAGACCTCTGGGTCCTGCCACACCCACCCCAGGAAAGAAGCAGTGGAGTTAAGTCCTTCCAGTAGCTTAGTGGTTAGCCAATCAGAAAGGCTCTGGGGAGCAGCTAATCAGGTCCCGGGAGGGTCATATAAAAAGAAGCTGCAGAGCCAGAGATAGGCAGTTCCTTGCTTGAACCACGGGAGTACAGCTCGTGCTCCTGGCTGACCAAAGGGAACGGTAGCACCATGGACAGCTCATTGCTACCATGGGTTAGGGTTTGAGGGCACCCTACTGGCTGGCTGCTGGATCTGAAAGCAGAGGACCCCTGAGGTAAAGGTGGAGCATCGGTGGAGGCTGGGACTATGGGGAAGAGGCCCAGGGAACAGAATGTAGTTTTGTTAAAGGGTTATGGCAATGTGTGGCTGTTAATCTTGGGGTTCCTGAGCTAGGACCCAGAGTATTGGGTGAGCCCGGATTCCCCTGATAGGCCACCAGGGAAGTGACCTACATTTGGACAGTGATAAGGATAGCTGAACTACTTAGCAGCTCATTGGGAGATTGGGGATAGAAAAGCCCAGAGACAGCAAAACCATTGGCTCCAGGGAGGAAGCCCTGGTGGTGTGTTCAATACCAGGGCTGGTTAAAGGCTGAGGATGCACCCGACCAGACGAGGTGCCTGGAAGAGGTGGGTGCCACTCTGTTACAAGGGGCAATAATACCCACCTCACAAGGGGAGACTCAATTAATTGAGATTTCTAAAAGGCTTCACAAGGAAGATTCCCCCATGGAGAGACTGAGAGAAAAATCCAGTCACATGTGGCTGATGTTAGCCGCCTTGCTTAGTGCGGTACTGGAAGGTACAATTTATTATGGTGATGAAGGGAGTATAAGAACCTGAACAGAAGAAAATGGCAAGTTACTGTGATTAACTTTTGATGACATGGTCTTGCAGGCGCGGTCATTTCCGTTACTTTCCCTCCCATTACCTTCACCTCAAAGAAATGTTTTTCTTCTGTTGAAATGATAGGAAAATCCTGCGTTTGCCGTGCAAAGCATTTGATCATGGCAAGAGAAAGACAAAGGGTGAAATCATGACTCCAGTCAAGTCTGTGACAAAACTCCCATTGACTTCTATACAGTAGGATTTCACCTGCTCCGTGTGCTGGCTGCACCCCGCACAAGACACAACCGAGCTCTGCCATTCACAGCCCTGGCTATGTGCTGTTTCTGGGAAACACGGGCACATGTGGACTTGACTAAATAGCTCTCGGATATTTATCATTGTGATTAGGTTTTAACTAATTTCTCTCTGATGTCCAGATTAGGCCCCTTTTCCAGAGCAGCATTGGAAATGCTATAGATTTCTGACATGTTTAAAGAGACGTTGTCATCTTAAAAGCCATCATCGATAGCAATAAATAACTTTAAACACAAATGACATTACTTAAATTCCCAGTAGCACTGGAGATTATGAAAAGAGCAGTAATAAAAAAAAAATCAAATTACTTTTCACTATTTATCTAGGAATTTCTCTTGCTAGCCATTTATACTGTACTTATCGCTATATAGTATCTAAGTTCCAGGCAAAACTATGTTACTTGAACAGTTACTACTGTTTCTGCTCATATCTACTAGGGAGATTTGCAGTGCTAGTCAGACTAATTTAGAAACACTGTACCCATGTAAAGCTGGGTTTATACCCAATTTATTGAGGGACTTGGTAAGCCCTCTTTTATATTGGTGCAGTGTGTCTACATTAGAGGTTTCACTGATGTAAATGATCACTAATGTCACAGCAGTGCACTGTTCTCTAATGTATACAGAACTTGGGACATGGCCTCTTTCTTCTCTATGCTGGATGTTATGTTTCTTTTTCCTTTCTCAGTGGGCAATGCAAATAAACTAGCCTGTTTTCTTCTTGGTTCTCAGTCACTAGCAAAATCTGGCAATGTTTGGGTTACAAACACTGCAAGTGCAAAATTTGTTTTAAACGGAAGGCTAATAACACCTCCATCCCTGCCATTTCCAGTGGTCATTATAGTAAAATAAACAATCACCAAGAACAAAAATGGAAAAAAGTTTGGCTCTTAGGTATTAGAAAAAGTGTGGTATAAAAATAACCCTAACATCAGACCACCCTTGCCATGGTAGTGTCCCTGGAGTATATGGCTCTATAATTCAGATTAAATTAGGCTCTGCTGCTGTGTGGCATGCCTGCCCACCCCATGCATGCTGATCAAAGAGCTGCCAGTGCTCTTGTACTTAGTTAATATGAAAATATCCTCTCAGACTGGTCTTCTCAGCCTTGCTCTCTTTCATCTGATGCTCATTGCTGAAGCAGGCAGCTCTTTTTCCTTCCCCAATGCAAGTATCATGGGTCGGATTGTCAGAAGAGCTCAGCTCCCTTTGAGCCACTAAAAGAAGTGGCTGGGTTTTCCGAAGGCGCTCAGAACATGGGGTGCCACATTTTTATGAAAATCCAGTCATTGGTGCTACCATGAGAATTGCTGGCTGCTTTGCCTTTTCTGAGCGCGGTGGATCAGATACTCTTAGAGCGCGTCTCCATCACTATTAGGGCATGTCTCATTGCAATCTGGAGGCACAACTGTAGAACATCAGCATACTCAAACCAGCTTGAAATGGAGGTGCCAGCAGCGTACACTACCCTCTTGAATACAGCCATACCCAGGATCCTGTGCATGTTGTCGGGGGGCTACTGTGCTAGTTTAGTGAGCTAGCTCGCTCTGTGCTAGCTCGGATCTGCCTGCACATGGTGTCCAGACTGTAGTGTAGACACACCCTTACCATCTCTCTTCATTCTGACATCCAGGGCATCGGTAATGGCAAACTTGGTACCTGGTTTCCAATGGCGATGCAATTGCACCAGTCTTAAGATGCTCAAGAAAAGGTGAGGGTGTTGTCGCCCCAGGAGATGGGTTTTCATGTCCACAGAGGGCTTATCATGAGCAGGTGCTGAAACAGAGAGCCTAATTTTCCCAATGTAGACAGGGGCACAGGTCTTTCCAGCAGAAACAAAGCTATGTACTCACTGTATTGTGACTGCTGTGTGCAGTTGTGTTCATCACTTTGGGTTTTCTGAACTTGTTTGCCATTATCCTTTTGGACCATTGATTGGGGAGGACCCAAGTGCCACATTTTTAGCATAGTGTGATGTTTCTGTCAAATTCGTTCTCTGCAAAGATGCACGAGATTTTCCCCCTTCACAGGGTGTCTTCTATGTTCTTTTTGAAGTCCTGGCAGCGGGGGTTTCCACTCCCTCTCCTTCCCTCTTTCCCTTCCCTATGACAAGTTTCCACATTACAGCACTATCCTTCTAGCTGAGCATGAGTAGATGAGATGCTCTTCAGAGATGACTGATGCCAATAATTCACCTGGCTGGCATCTGTTTTACTGGGCTAACCCTCCCACTCGTAAAGAACAGTGGATGGTCTACTTGATCAAGTTGGGCAGATACAGTGTGTGGTTTGGCCATCCATCCATCAGTTCAGTCATCAGTGAGTTAGAAAACACATCAAACAGGCTTAAGGTGTCACCACGCACACTTCATTTACAGAGACACAATTAAAGCCTTTTAAAGAGGAAAATGTTCACATTAAAGAAGCCAAATAAACAACCAGATCAGCATTCTCATGCAACATTTATCTGAGTCCACACAAAGGAGGAATATCTCAGGCTTTGTTTACACTAGCGAACTGGCCTGGCTGAATCCAAATTAACCATTACTGATCCAAACTAACCACATTAACTGAATCCAAATTAACCACAGACAACTCTGTGTATCCCCACTAGCCTGACTGGACCAGTTTTTTTTGTCTTACACCCACAGTAGTGCTGTCCTAAAACTGTTCTAGTTACATTACCCTCGGGGTGCCTATTCCACGGCCTCCATCTTGGCTCTCGGAAGCAGTGCCTTGTAGGAGATTTCACCAGGCCACTAATGCGCTGTGGGACAGTAGCAGAAGGACTAACTGAACAGTTTTAGTTTATTTGCATCCACATTGGTGCTGATCTGGTCAGGCTTATACTGCTGAAGGGTGTGTTGCGCTAGTTAATAATTAGACGGTTCGTGGAGAACTGCAAGGTTGGCTGTGTATGTTGCTATGGAGTGTTCTCCGTACTGTAACTGACATGCCTGCAAGGTGTGGGTGGGAATGTTGTGGTCCCCTAAATGGTTAGCAGCATGCTGGGGATAGGCCGTGAGATCAGAAGCAAGTGGGAAAGGTGCCCCACTTGCTGGGCTCTTGAGGCTCCAGCCCTGTGTGGATGCCCCAAAACACTTCTACGCTTCAAATTGAGACAAGGGTCAGATCCTCTCAGAAATACATGAGGCCGTTAACTTATGCATCATTTCTTTAGGAGTTACAAACAGACAATTAGCCCATAGTTTCTAACTCCGCCCCTAGGACCAGTCCAGCAACATAGACGCTAACCAGGTCCACTTATAACCTTGCATACCATCCTCTTGGCAGCAGGTTGCAACTCTGTCTATTCCTGCTGTGGCCTACAGCTGGTCCCCATCCCAGCTTCAAGATGTGTCTCCATCCAGCTCTCAGGCCCTCCCACATCTCCTACAGGCTGCCTGCTATCCAGCCTTCCTTCAACAGCAACCTCCCCTGCTGCTGGCTGCAGTTTGCTTCTCCTGCTCCTACTTAAGCCAGATCCTCTCTCACCTCAGGTAGGTGGGATTATGGAGCCCTCTGGGAGCTGGATGTTGAACGGGGTGGTAATGGTGGCCAATAATGAGCCAACAGATTCATTCCTTTCCATTTTTGCCCTGTGTAAATGCTTAGACCAGGGCCATGTGATTGCATTAGATGACACTGTGGCAAGAGCAAGGGAACAGAAGGATGGGTGAGAACTTGCTTCACAGCCTTAGCATGGGTTGAAACTAGGCTTTTGGCTAACAATTGCCCACTCTCACTGGTGGCAGCGGTGGGAGCCCAAGGCGCCAGCGGCTGCCAGCATTCTATCTGCAGGGGCAGCATGTCGTGCTACAAGAGCTGATGGTTTGAATGCCCTCCACTGACACAAGGAGCGTAGTGAGGCCATGCAACGGCGGTGGCTGTACACCAGCATAACTTGCACTAACATAGCTCTACAGTGTAGACAAGGCCTCAGTGTAGACAAAGTTTCAGTCTGAGTGACTTTTACTTCAGACAAAGTACAACCCTCCATCCTCATGACAGTGGGTGTGAGCCCAGCATTTTATTTGCTCCTACAAGTGGCAGAGCAGTGGAGGGATCCAGTAACCAGAAAACATGACTGTTCCTGTTAATTATCTCCCGACACCTAGAATGACACTCGCCTCGAGGTGCTGGGCTTAACGGATTTCCATGAGCTTGTCTCTGACTTAACCTAGCAGCTGTTGATTGTCCAGGAAGAACTATGGCAGCCTTCATGGTAACAACGCATCTTAAACCTCTCCTGCCACAGCTCATTTCTAGCAGACTGAACCCTGTCGTGGTGTCGTCTAAATTGAACTTTCAATACGTTGTCCTCCCATCTGCAGTTTTGTCAGGGCTGAGGGAATGTGTGTCCTAGATGATTGTTGCTTACAGCCTCCCCAGGAGATTCCTATTTTCTCTCCTTTCCCTTCCACGTTGGGTAACTGCCGTGTCAGTGCCGACCAGTGGAGCCTACTTGCTGGGAGCGCCCAGCTCATTCAAACCTCATTGAGCCATCTGTCTTTGGGGCTTGATTTGCTAAGTTTCATGACAGGTTTTTCCCGTTCAGAGGATTCTGCCAGATTGAGATCATAAAACTTCATCTTGTGAGACAGGCAGAGACAGGAGGAGAGTGAAAAGCTAATTAATTAATCATAATGGCACAAAATTCCTCTGTCCTTCTCTTCCTTCATTATGAGAGACAATCACTCATTTTCCACCCAGATTTACTTCCATCCCACGCTTACCTGCAGAGATCTCATTTTGGCTGGTATCAATTCTTTGCCTCAGAAATGCTGCATAATGGAAAGGGAGGGATGTCAGGGCTACAAATGTGTCTTGCATCAGTCTTAGATTCCTGCTCCTTAGATTGGGTGCTCTTTAATGTGGGTCTGAGCTCACCGTCTGCTCTACATTAGGACTTCAGGCAGAGCACACAAGGTATGTTTGCTCTCCCTTCTATGTTGCCCGCTGGCTTTGCAACAAAGCCATTGCTGCAAAGAGCAGTGATGCTACTTAAAAAAATCCCATTTGCTCCCTGCAGAGGTGAGAGCTGAACTTCTGGTCCTAAGAATAGGCCGCTCCCACATGAACTAAATGACCCTTAGGTTGCAGCTGGTCCCTTGTTCTGCATGTGGTCCACCAAAGGGTATCAAGAGCCAGTGCTTTTTTTGTGACAGTGCGCAGGGGTATGGTGTACCAGCACCTTTTTTTGCCTACCCAGCTGCGGGAGTGGCGCAGAGTCAGCAGGGGAAAGGAGTGCACTGCTGGAAGAAGAGGGGTGGGAGAGGCATTTTTCAAATTTACTCTCAAGATATGAGTACCGCATTGTTTCTCCCCCTCCCCCCCAAAAAGCACTGTCAAGAACTCTATGCCCTTTGCTCAGTGAATGCACATACCCTTCACTCACTCGTTCACTCACGCTTGCCCCTGTTGGAAGTGAAGGGGAGGATGGAACCTGTAGTGCATGAACTGGTGGGGAGATCTGTTTTAGTTAAGCTGCACAGGGGTCTCCTTTGACACTGGGGTGAAGAGCTGCTGGATCTACTTACAGCTTCCTTCAAAACGGCCTCTCGTTTTCTGCTACGGGATGAAAATGCCACTTGAGACTACAGGATCGATGGTGCTGCCATCCCCAAGCTCCCTGCCCAGCGCTGCGTTGACCCTGTATTTGCAAAGTAACTTCCTGGACCAGTAAAATGAAATCGGAACTGGCCCAAGCTGGGTGTAAAGACAGAGGCTGAAAGTGCATTAAAGGCTGGTCTCTGGGCCTTTCCGCTTCGCCATCTCCAGGAATACACGGTGCTCTGTGGTTTTGATTCATGTTTGAATCACTCCATGATCAAGAGATAGAAAGGGTTGATTCTGAGCACTGTTCTCCTGGGAATGCTTTCTTCCCCTTCCAGCTAGCTGAGGAGAGCTATTTTTTCCTCTGTGCAAGCAATGAGAGGGAGACAGCACAGCAGCAGCTCTGGCAGTGCAGGATTGATTGAGCCTAGACCTTGGCCCTTCCTGAGATAAATGTTGGCTATTAGCAAGAACTGGCGCCTCAGCCAGCTGGGCCTCTCCTGCCCTCCAGGTAGCCTCATCTCTGAGTCCAGCCCAGAAGCAACAGGGGGGCTCTCTCTCCCACTCACAGCATGACCCTGACAGACTGCAGCCAGTTAGATAGCACGGGGCATGGGGAGGTAGTTAGTGAGAGCACTGGAGGAGAGGGGGAGGCAGATCTGCAGCATGATGCTCCGTCCTCTCCATCGCCATCAGACCGTAGTCCTGCCGTATGCTCCCTCGCAGCGCACCGTTAACCATGGCAGTTTAATCCGGCTCAAGCCGTGGTGTCGTTACACAGGTGCCTCTCTGCTCAGGAAACTGACACTGAAAAACGGCTCTTTCTCACTCGGTGCGTCTGCTTCCCGTGTGTGGCTCCAGCCTGCTGGTTTACGGGTGCTAGCCCTTTTCCATTAGCGTTGACTGTGGGCCAAGCCGAGGCTGCAGACAGCTAGTTCTGCTGTGTGATGGGGCTGAACAGGGAAGCTGCAGCCCCAGTTTACTGCAGAGTTGAGCTCCATAGGGGGCTACATTCAGGGGCACAGCTACAATGGCCCACAAGGCTGTGTGTCCTCAACCAGTTCTGCCTTAGGCACCACTCACTGAAGTTATGCAAGAGGCTGCCTGTGGGCAGACGGGGCTCTGAGGAAGCACTCCCACATCTCCCAAGGGTCATTCCTCCTAGGGTGAGAGCAGTGCATGTATATAACCTGCTAGGAGAACCCATCAGGTATATTCTTGAGCCCCAGAATTGCTCCATGGCTAGAGATGCAGCATGTCCTCTCCTCCCACCAGCTGTGCAATGACTCTGCGTCTGCAGCGCCTGCACCGGGCACATGGCTCCGCTGTCGGCGCACTGCCTTCGCGTCCCAGGCTCGGGAGCCGTTGACACGGGTTCCATGACACCATCCCTGCAATCGCTTCCTTTTGGTGGGGGCAGGGATGTCCCAGCTCCTAAGGAAGGCAAGTGAGAGCAGACATGTACCCATCCTTCTTCATCGGTCCGCTCCCCCGTTGTAAAAGTCGAAAGTAACAGGGCCCCTGGCCCTTCCCTTGGGAGGCACAGCACAGCCACATCTGTCTCAGTTCCCTTCTATTGCTCTAAACATTTTCTGCTTGTTCTTGGTGTGTACACTCTGCTTGTACCCGTAGTTTGCTATTGCTCCCCTCTAAATGATTTCCTAGCCAAGCTTGATGTATTTAATTCTTTTCTTCTTAAAGAGGTAGGAAGGATGACTCAGTGGTTATGGTGCTAGCCAGGGATTTGAAAGACTCTGCTTCAATTTTATACTCTGCTACTGACTTTCTGTAGGACCACAGGCAAATTGTTTAGCCTGTTTGTGCCTCGATTGTCCATCTGTGAAATGGGGTCATGGTGCTTCTTTACCTCACCAGGGTATAGTTAAGGTTAAATGTGTTAAAAGTAGTCTGGTACTCAGCTAGAAATATCTGACTGGGGAAAGGGGAGAAGGCATAGAAGTACCCAAGAAAAACGTGTGTCTTTCAGTCATCACTGATCTCCTTTTAATTTGTTTATAGCGTTTTGGTAGCAAAGTGCCAAAACCCATATTCTCGGCATGGTCACACCTGAGCCGCACAGCCATGGGCTCGTCTTCCCTCCTCTGCACCCTGATTCCTCTGTGCATGGAGCCTAAAATGATAGTGGGCTGGGTGGCTGATACGATGCACTGCAAACTCCTGTCTCATTTGTGGTCCATTGTCACTCCTCAGTCCTGCTCAGCTTGCCACATCGCATACAAGCGTCGGATTATTTCCCCCAGATTTCCTGGCTTTTCATTTTTTTTTAAGACAAATTTCATTTTATTTTCCACCTGCCTTTCTAACCTCTCAGCAGCTGCTCTGGTTAGTGCATTGAAGAGAGAGATGTTCTTGCCTCACCTGGCCCATCCCTCCACCACCCCATGGCTCCTATCTGCTGGTATAAATAATTCAGCTGCTGCTGAGCTTGCCTTTGTTCTGTGCACAGAGGAGTGTCTCTGAGCAATAGCAACAGCTGGTATCTTTGAGGTGGCTGGGCTATGGCCGGCATGCTGCGACATGTTGGCAGGAGGGGGTCTGTGTTCTCTTTCAGCCGTCTCCCTGGCCTACCATTTCATGCTCTCAGAGGCCTGCCGTATCACATGGTGAGGGGGCGGGCCTGTCTCTGAATTATTCAACTTCCAAAAGAATTCAAAGGGTTGCTGACATTTCCCCACTGAAAATACATCTGCAGCTAAACAAGGCAGGTATCAAAGGGAAACCAGCCTACGCTTAACCCTGCTCAGGTCCTGAAGCTTGTCACTGTATCTGCAACCCCCTTCCTCTTCTTTCACTGTTTTTTTTTTCTATTTCTTCTTTGTGTCTGCCCATCCACTCGCCTTTTCTCACTTTCTGTGCCCATTCCTAAGCATCCCTAGAAGTCAGTGGACCCAACAGATGCTCAGCATGGAACGCCATTTGCATTTGAGAACGCATTGCAGGATTGGGCCCCTGTCTTTCAACATCTTTCTTTCTCTCTCTCCTTCCCTCTCTTTCCCCCTGCCATTTTCCCCAAGAGTACTCTCATTCCTTTTGTCGTGTGTAGAGCAGCTTAGCAGTGATTAAATGGGTATTTAGAGTCACCCAGGGTTGGTGTCCATATGTCTTTTAGTTGCATAAACAGAATCACAAAGCGGCTGCTTTTTGCTGCAGCCAGGAGGGATTGCATGTTACAAAGGATTTACTGTGCTCCAGAAAGACAGACCAGAGATATGAACCTGCAGCATAAATTCTTTCCCTGGAGCAAGGATCCGCTTTTCATAAACACGGGAGCGCTAATGCGGTTACTGAGGGAAGTGTAAGAGCATTAACAAGATCGGATTCCTGGCGAGATGAGCTGCAGGGACTGAAGGGCTTGTAGCTGGGATCTGCAGGAAGGGAGAATGCCACCCTGCTGCCAAAAGGTGGGACTGGAAACTCAGGGCTGAGCAGGTGCAACCTCACCAGCTGATAACCACCTGAGCAGAAACAGCATGTTGCAACAAAGGAGGCTGTGTTCAAGTTGGAGCAGCCTCAGGAATAAGCACCTCAATGGCTGGGGAGCGGGGGGGGGGGGGGGCGGCCAGTTTGATTACAATGGAAAGTTGTATCTACTGCAGTCTGGCACTGGCCACCATTGGAAGACAGGATACTGGTCTGACTGGACCATTGGTCTAACCCAGTACGGCCGTTTTTTGTGTTCTTGTGGTGTCTGACTAACGCAGGCAGCTGTAATACCACTGGCTTTTGACAGGTTGGCCTCATGATATGCACCCTAGAATACTCAAGGAGGTCAGAGACTCAGGAGAAGACTCAGGAGATATCTGAGCCACTGCAAGACTGTAGAGATCCCGAGGACTGGAAAAGAGCAAATATAGGGCCCATTTATAAAAAGGGAAATAAGGACAACCCAGGGAATTATAGACCCACCAGTTTAACCTTGTACCACGAAAAATAATGGAGCAAATAATTAAGGAATCAATTAGCAAGCATCTAGAAGTAAATAAGGTATTAATTGATAATCAGCATGGATTTGTCAAGAACAAATCATGTCAAACCAACCTGATAGCTTTCTATGATGGGGTAACAAGCCTTGTGAATAGAGGGGAAGTGGTAGATGTGGGATATCTAGACTTTAGTAAGGCTTTTGATACGGTCTCACATCACCTTCTCATTAACAAATGAAGGAAGTATAACCTGGATGGAGCTACTATAAGATGGGTGCAAAAGTGGTTGGATAACCGCTCCCAGTGAGTAGTTATCAACGATTCAAAGTCATGCTGGACAGGCATAATGAGCCGGATACTGCAGGGATTGGTTCTGGGTCCTGTTCTATTCAATATTTTCATCAGTGATTTAGATGATGGCATGACAAGTGCACTTATAAAGTTTGTGGATGATACCAAGCTGGGAGGGGATGCAAGTGCTTTGGAGGATAGAATCACAATTCAAAATGATTTGGACAAACTGGTAAAATAGAATGAAATTCAATAAAGACAAGTGCAAAGTAGTCCACTTAGGAAAGAACAATCAATTGCACACATAAAAAATGGGCAGTGACTGCCTAGGAAGGAGTACCATGGAAAGTGATCTGGGTGTCATAATGGACCACAAGCTAAATATGAGTCAACAGTGTAACATTTTTGCAAAAAAAGCAAACAGCATTCTGGGATGTATTAACAGGAATATTGTAAGTAAGTGATTCTCCCACTCTACTCCACCCTGATTAGGCCTTACATGGAGTATTGTGTCCAGTTCTGGATGCCTCATTTCAGGAAAGAGATGGAGAAATTGGAGAAAGTCCAGAGAAGAGTAACACGAATTAAAACTCTGGAATGCTTGACTGATGAGGGAAGATTGAAAGAGCTGGGTTTGTTTAGTCTGGAAAAGAGGAGACTGAGAGGGGACATGATAACAGTTTTCAAGTACCTAAAAGGTTGTTACGAGGAGGAGGGAGAAAAATTGTTCTCCGTAACCGCTGACGATAGGACAAGAAGCAATGGGCTTACATTACAGCAAGGGAGGTTTAGGTTGGACATTAGGAAAATATTTCTAACGGTCAGGGTGATTAACCACTGGAATAAGTTGACGAGGCAGGTGGTGGAATCTCCATCATTGGAAGTTTTTAAGAGCAAGTTAGACAAACACCTGTCAGGGATGGTTTAAGAGGGTACTTGGTCCTGCCCTGAGTGCAAGGGACTGGACTCAATGACTTCTCATGGTTCCTTCCAGTTTCTCTGATTCCCACCCTGTAATGGCTTTCTTCATCAAAAGCAAGATGGCCACAGAACAAAAGGGAAGATCAAGCAAACTCACGTCTCCTCTTCTTTCACCCCACGGGGCAGCTAAATGAGCCAGGCAAATTTTAGGAATATGTCCCTTTCCGCTAACCTTTAAGTGTACGCCAGTGTTCCCACTTAGGTGTGAATGTGCTTTTGATGATGGAGATTCATTCACTGGCAGGCCATGGGGAAAGGTTAGTAGGTCACCCTGTTCCCTGAGTGGAGAAGCAGACCAAAAACTGGGCCTATAAATGATTCACTGCCCCAGAACCAACCAGCTTGGATCCCTATTGTGACATACTGGAGCACAATACAGATCGGAGGGGGGGGGGGCAGTATCAACCCTGCCCTGAAACCCTGGGTGCCATACAATGCTTTGCTGTATTAGCTTTCACCTGGGATACTCACAAACAGATTGCCAATATGCAAGCCACCCCTGAGTGTCTGAGTGTAATGGCAGACTACCAGCTGCACCTTCGCTGTCACTAGCCTGGGTAATACTGAAGGGTAACCCCAGAACCACTCTCCCACACCATCCTGGATCTTCCCCCAGAAATGTGTGTCATCTACTGCCCGGCCTTCTCCTGGATAGAACAAATAAATTGCATCTTCTCTTCTTTTAAGGGAATAATATACCAACTTTTTAATCAAATTACCCAACTTTTACACACTGGATTAGACTGGATTAAACACAATAAATCAAGTTTATTAATTACAGAGAAAGAGATTTTAAGAGCGTGCAAGCAATGAGGCATAAAAGTCAGGAATAGTTACAAGAAAAATAAAGATAAAATGTTTATTAGTGTCCAGCTTAACAAACTACATTAAATTCAAGCAGAATTTCTCAACTTGTGCTTCCAGCAAGTTTTTGACCGAACTCTTCAGATCAGAACCCTTTTCCCAAAGTCCAACAGCTGTGTCTTTTTGAATTCTCAGGTACAGAGAATGCGGTGGGCAGGGAGAAAGAGAGGTGTCTTAGGTTATTTGCCCCTTATTTGTATAGTCTTCTCCAACCTTGGAGAAGTATTTCCAGCTAGGAAGGTGAGGGACAGGAAGGCTGAAGAAGAAAGAAAATGCCAGGCTCTTGCTTTGCTAAACTGTAGATTTTTTTCCCCCTGCCCCCTTCTTTCCCAAAGAATGGCCAGTTAGCATGGAATGGTTCATCCATCTTGTTGATGCCAGGCTGAGGTGTCAGCTTGCCTTTCGTCTCTGGGAAACTGGTTTTGTTACTTCCCAGCCTTTACATATACTGTTGCTATGTGCATGTTACTGTGGTATTGTTGATCACCAAAATATGAGTTTTTAAATTATACCTCACATGGGAAACCTGGTCTAAACCTTATTACAGTGGTGTGTAGGGTGTGAACACACAGCTATATTCTGCTACACTGATTAGGAGAATTTTTTCTGCATACTGATTTTTAAATACCTGCCTTGCTGTTGTGTGCCAGAGTCCTCCATTAATCTGCACTAACATTGAACATTGTGGAGAAGATCTAGTAGTTTCATTGAGTACGTCCATCCTGCTTGCAGGTCCAGCTTATTCTCATCACATAGTCCCACAGGGTTTTATTTCTATGCCTCGACTAAAACCCAAGATGGAAACTGATCCCTCCTTTAGTTGTTCCATAGTCCTGGTCTGGAATGCAGAAGGACATTCCTCTGATGCTGACCCATTCAAAGGTAGCATGAAAAATGGTGCCTCTATATACCCAGTGTCACGTAAATTGTTCAGAGGCTGATGCCTGTTACTACTTGCAAAGCTACAGCTTTCGTCCCATTTCCGTAAGTCTTAGGAAACATTCAGCTCCTCTTTCTGTCCATCCAAGCACTCTCCCTCAATTGTGCAGTCCTCTGTCTAGTCTTGCGGCTGTCTCTGGGTTCTTCCTTTCAGAGTTGCACTTGACGCGGCTGCTCAGAGGGTTTGGTGTGTGGGAACTACTCTGTGTAGATTGCATCTCTGGGCTAGGAAAAAGCAAACAGCTGGGGTAAAGGAAGAATCTTCCCCAAACCAACCTTTTTGGAGGTAGGCAGTTTTTAATTTGTGCCAGGACTGAGTCCCAGCACCTCTGGGCTTGGCAGTTCATATTCCCACCACCTCTGGGCTTGGCAGTTCATAGCCCCACCACCTCTGGGCTTGCTGTATCCATTAGGAAGGTAAAAAATATTGCTTGAATCCCAGCACCTCCTTCATTACAAATTAAGCGTGGGAAGCAGGCCAAGCTCCCACCCTCTCCGCTCCTCACTGTTTATCCTCCTTGTGTCTGGTCATTGTTGGAAGCACAAGTGCCAGCAGGTGAAAGGGCATGTTCCTGGCAGATTATTAGACCAGTTTTAATTTCTTGGAAGGTTTGGAGAAGACTTTGAGACGCATCCAACATTGAGAACTATTTATACCAAACCTTTGGACTTTCTGAGGTTTCCTCATCACTGGCCATACCAAGGGTAGATTGAAATAAGTTGGTCCCTGATCCACCAGCAATTGGGGAACTCCCACTCCCACCCTTTAAACTGGCCTCATTTCTCTTCTCCCCTGACTCACTCCCCCATACGTACAGCCTCTCTGCCCCTACTCCCCCAAGAGCAATTTTTGCCTTCCTCTCACTCCTAAATCCTTGATTTCCTGCCAAGTGAGGCAAACCAGCATGTGGCTGTCTGGCACCACTCAGCCAAGCTTTGCACCACCTGCTATGCTGACAGATTCACTGCAGCATTCATTCTTCTCTTGGCTGTGGGGTAGAACGAGAGAAGATGCCTTATTTCACCTTTTTATATTCAGTCCGAATTAGGCATCAGCTGTCCTTTTCTCTATGCTGTTGAATGACTAGGCTGTTTAATATACTGCTTGCTATTCACTAGCAAGTCTGTTCTTGGGCACTGCCCTACATTCAGCAACAAAAGCTTCCAAATTTAGCCCTCTGCAGTGCTTATCCATCTCTCTCGGCCTACTTTATTTCCCTACCTGGAGAATTCTCTAAATCCAGTAGCCAACCCAGATGCTGTAGTCTGCCTGGTTTGCCAACTCTAGAAGAAAGCACAGCCTTCTCACCAGCTGTGCTCATATGACTGGGCTTCAGTAGGTGGGATTATGTTTTTCCATATAGTGCTGCATGCCATTAGTTTCTCTACATATTATGCACTGCAGATTCAGTGTAGCTCGTCGTCGCTAGAAGGTTGGTTCCCAGAGGTGGTGAAGGAGCTTCAGGCATCTGGACTAGGTTCTGTTCTCAAACTAAAGGGGCCTTTGCATGCACCCAACTCATCTCTTTTTGGGCATTGGATGGTGTTGAAGCTACCCTGCTAGGTCTGTGCTCCAATTTCTCTCTCTCTCTCTCTCTCTCTCTCTCTGTTTGTAGCTGAGCATGGCTTTAAATTCAATAGCCTATGGCTGCTGTTCTTTTTGAGGAATGGGTTCTGATAATTTGACTACAGCATATGGTTCTGTATCAAGAGCTAATTATATATAATAATAATAATGAATAAACAGTACATAGATAACACCTTTCATCTGCGATGGGTAAGTGTTGATGTCCCCATTCCACTGATTGGGGAAATGAGACTCTGGGAGGTTGAAGGATGTGGCTAAGGTCATGCAGGAAGTCATTAGTAGCTGATTCCTGTACCAGGAAAAATAAGGGAAAAAATAAGTAAGGAATCAATTAGCAAGCATCTAGAAGAGAATAAGGTGTTAAATGGTAGTCAGCATGGATTTGTCAAGAACAAATCTTGTCAAACCAACCTGATAGCTTTCTATGACAGGGTAACAAGTCGTGTGGATAGAGGGAAAGTGGTAGATGTGGTATATCTAGACTTCAGTAAGGCTTTTGATATGGTTTTGCATCACCGTCTCATTAACAAATTAGGGAAGTACACTCTAGATGGAGCTACTATAAGATGGCTGTAAAACAAGTTGGATAACTGCTCCTAGAGAGTAGTTATCAATGGTTCACAGTCATGCTGGAAGGGCATAACGAGTGGGGTACCACAGGGATCAGTTCTCAGTCTGGTTCTGTTCAACATTTTCATCAGTGATTTAGATGATGGCATAGAGAGAACACTTATACAGTTTTCGGATGATACCAAGTTGGGCGTTCAAGTGTTTTGGAGGACAGGATCACAATTCAAAATGATTTGGACAAACTGATGAAATGGCCTGAGGTTAATAGAATGAAATTCAATAAAGACAAATGCAAAGTGGTCCACTTAGGAAAGAACAATCCATTGCACACATACAAAATGGGCAATGACTGCCTAGGAAGGAGTACTGTGGAAAGGGATCTGAGTGTGATAATGGACCACAAGCTAAATATTAGTCAACAGTGTAACACTGTTGCAAAAGAGGCAAATACCATTCTGGGATGTATTAACAGGAGTATTGTAAGTAAGACATGAGAAGTAATTCTTCTACCCCACTCTGCCCTGATTAGGCCTCGCCTGGAGTATTGTGTCCTGTTCTGGGCGCCTCATTTCAGGAAAGATGTGGAGAAACTGGTGAAAGTCCAGAGAAGGGCAACAAGAATGATTAAAGGTCTGGAACACTTGACTTATGAGAGAAGATTGAAAGAACTGTGTTCGTTTAATCTGGAAAAGAGCATAGTAAGAGGGGACATGATAACCGTTTTCAAGTACCTAAAAAGTTGTCACGTTCAGGAGAGAGAAAAATTGTTCTCCTTAACCACCGATGATAGGACAAGAAACAATGGACTTAAATTACAGCAAGGGAGGTTTAGATTGGACATTAGGAAAAAATTCGTAACTGTCAGGGTGATTAACCACTGGAATATGGGAAGTTGTAGACTCTCCATCATTGGAAATTTTTAAGAACAGGTGAGACAAGCACCTGTCAGGGACGGTTTAAGAGGGTACTTGCTCCTGCCATAAGTGCAAGGGACTGCACTTGATGACCTCTCATGGTCCCTTCCAATTTCTATGATTCTATGATCCAGAGTCTGTTAGGAAACCAAGAAGATGAACAAATTGTGCAACACTTGCATTTCAGCTGTTTGCTCTAAAGTGGCAGAGCTAACCCTGAGACTTGCTCTGCAGAGACCAAGGGATGGAAGCCAAGTCTTTGGATGCTATAACAGAATTTGTCCCTGCCAGAGGAAATTGTGGAAGCTGCATTGCTTGAAATATTTACTAGTAACACAGAAAAACCACTGGGAAGACCTTCAGCAGGCAACAATCTATTGTTAGTCCCTGGTAGTGATTAGATGAGATTAACAGTTTCTTCTTTTCCTTACACATAAGCCAATATGATTTTCCTTCAAAATGGCTATCCCAACATTTTTTACACCCTAATTTACTTTTCTTCTACCCACTAATGAGTCACCAAATGAAATTAATAGGCAGCAGGTTTACAATGAACAAAAGAAAGCATATTTTCACACAACACATAGTCAACCAGTGGATCTCCTTGCCAGAGGATGCTGTGAAGGCGAAGACTATAACGAAGTTCAAAGAAGGATTAGATAAGTTTATGGAGGATAAACAGTCTCCTTGACTGTTAGCCAAATGGGCAGGGATTGCTGCATGCAAGGAGCTGGGAATAGGCAACAAGAGATGAATCACTTGATACTTATCTGTTCTGTTCATTCCTGCTGAAGCACCTGGCTTTGATCACTGTCAGAAGACAGGATACTGGGCTAGATGGACCATTGGTCTGACCCAATATAGACATTCTTATGTTCTTTGGATCTCTTTCTAGTGGCTGGCTTCTGCAACTTTAACAGCCTGGTGCCATGAGCAAAAGAAGAGAATCCTTTAGCTCAAGTGGTTTTCATGCTGAAGATCCTGAGTTTGATCCTTGTTCATGATCTTGGTGTCCCCAGGTGACTTACTTCAGATATGTTCCATATGTAGTCCATATAACACTTGATTATCTTGCATCCAAGCAAGGAAGTGAGGCTTCCTGGCTGCCAGCCTCGTGGTGACGTGGTCTCTGAGTGTGAGGAGAATCTCTTTGATGACATGGTCTCACTGTGCCCGTCTACTAGTGCTCAGCCAGCAGCGAGCTACTGGGAGAGGAAAGAAGGAGGTGGAGGAGGATGCAGCAGCTAGTTGCAGTCAGGGAGCTTGTGGGGGAACTGTCTAGCTTTTGGGGACACATAGATGGACATAGAGATTGACAGGAGGCTGATGGGGGGCGTAATAGGAATATGAGATCGGTAGATTACACCAAGACTCCAGGCTCCCACTACTCCTATCCCTCCAATCTTGTCATTTGCCTTGGTAAAAGTGGGGCAGGGTGGGAGAAAGTTTGAGAGACCACCACATTAGATGAGCTAGGTTACTAACCTGGAGTTTATGCCCACCAGGGGAGAAGTGCTTTGCCCCTTTGTACATACTAGCTATTCTCAAGAGTAAATCAATGATACAACATATATTTTGAACCTTGAATCCCCTTGAACCACTCTGAGTTTGTTTCTGGTACCAGCACATTCTACTCATTCGCACAACGTAAGTAGAAACTGAAGAGAGAGACTGAACAGGCCTTGGGCCTTCCAACCCCTAGAGATGGTTGCCTGCAGCTCCGTCCAGCTGGCAATGCATCGTTGGAGAAGCCACAGCCTGTCCTGCAGACCAATAAGAGGTTTCTGTTTCCATGGCTCTCAGTCAGACATCTTTCACTAGCAGCATTAAATTCGCAATGAAAAAATGAGGAAAAATCTCCTCTCCTAAAGTTAGAGGGTGGTGAAAGGCTCAGAAGCCATACCTGTGTGGCTGACTGCTGTTTTCATCTCACCCCATACCTCCCTGCCAAGAGCACTCTCTTGTGTTTCATCTACCTCCTAGTCTAAGCATGTGTGAGACCATGCTGCAGAGCATCCACCTGCTGAAACATGGAGGGCCGGCCACAGTCTGGGGAAAGTATCCCCAGTCTGTGAGCAAAGCCCAGTGCTAGGAATCACCGTACAAGAATTAGATCTATCGGTTGAGAACTGCTCTGTTGTGCAGCTGGTTGCCTGGATAGCTCTTTCCCAGCTCTAACTTCTGTTTCGCTGGGGTGGGGGTGGGGAATTGGTTGTCAGTGGCAAAAATAACAATTTTGCTAAATAAATCAGGAGGTTTATTTAATGCCAGCCACCCCCCTTTCTGGCTCCTTCTGCACTCTCAGCGAGAGCTAGATGAACATTTTCTGTCCAAATGTTTCTGTTGAAATTTTTAATGGAAAAATAATAATCTCCTTATCAACTCCACTGTCAGCAGGTCCAGAGGGACCTGTATACAGGGTCCTGTATTCCCACCAGTCACCTACACTTCATCCTCCCAAAACCCTTCATCAAAGCCACCTTCTCTCCAGTCTGGGAGGCTTGGGTGTCAGCCGCTTAATCATACCAGAGAGTCGATGAGGAGTGAGTTGAGGTGCTCCTTCCTCTACAGCTTGTCCAAAGTCAGCCAGCTTTGGGGAACAAGAGACTTGGGACTTGTCTACACTGAATCTGCTGTGTAGGGCTCCATGGATTGACTCAGTGAGATCGATTGAGTGGCCAGTGGAGACCCACTCAATCAATCTCAGAAGTGCTCTCTGTTCAACGCTGTAACTCCACCCATAGCAAAGAGTAACGCTGCATAGAACAGAGGCCATTTCCTGTTGGCACAGCCCGATGAAAACACCGTGGTAAGGGAGGGTAAGTAAGTCGACGGGAGATTCGCCTTCTACAGTACGTAGCTTGTGTATCTCCCGTCAACCCGGTGCAGCACAGCGTAGACTGTAATTCAGACTAGCTCTTGCCTGTGGCAGTGGTACAAGATATAACCATAGGATTAAACATGTTTCATTAGTGGCTGTACTGGCAGAGGTCATTGTAACTGCATGTCTCCAGAGGCTGTATGTATGATAACTGAGTCCATGCAACTTCCTCTGCTAGGCAGCAGCTAACCTCATGCCCTACAAGCAGGAAGTCTAGCTAGGAGCTATTACAGTCTTGTCCCCTAGCCTAGTTTCTGCCTCATTTGACTGCAGGGTCTAAACCCACTAGTCAATAGGCCAAGAGCATATTTAACCCCTGCTAGGATTTATTTTTCCTGAGGGCCAGATTGTGATTGGTGGTGGGGGAGTACATGTGCAAGGGACTTCTCCCCACATCTTGGGGGCATTGGAGATGTTGGCCCATCTATGTGCCTCTCCCCGCTCTAGATCTTGGCCAGACCACAGGGTAAGCACAGTCTTTCATGGCTCTCTCCCTGGGCCACATCACCTCCTACTCATTGCTGTGCCTGTCTCGAACAACCTAAGCCTGCATGATTTGCAGTGAAACAACACTGCATAGCAGCAAGCATGGCCCAGCTGCATCTCCACCCCTGGCAGCTTTATAGGAGGGTTGTCGCTGCCCCAGCACTGTCAGGTCTCATTCCTCCTCTCTCGGAAAGAAATCAGAACTGATTGGAGGTCCCATGGCCTGGACCGATGGGCGCTGAACCAGAATGGAGAGCATTAAAAAGACAGAGAGGAGAATCAGTAACCCTGCTGATGTGTGTAGGTTTGTGAATCACAAGCCAGACACCCCACTGAATGCCACAGCTGGCACTTGAGGCCCAGAGTGATGTTGCTGCATCGCCATCCAAAAGATGGGGTCACGAGTTGTGCTGTGGGATGTGGGAACACAGAGGAGAATCATAAATTTGAGAACAGGGGCCCAGGATGGGAGCAGAATAAGGGGTTAGATGAGGGCAGGTATCAGCTGATAGCCCATCTCACTGTGTTGTAAGTCCAGCTCTCGGCCGAGTCCCTTCCGAACAGGTCAGACAATCCCTCCAGACTACCTGAAAGTTTCACCTTTAACAGCTGAAATCGAGATTGTGAAGGTAAAGCTGTCCCAGGCACCTCTAATCCTCTCACCCCACCCTTCCTGGTTTTTAACCGAGGAGCATGTTTGGAGAACAGCTTTGGATGGGAATCTAGGAAAGAACAGCAAACATTAACTGGAGCTCACTAATGGCTAACTGGGGGATGAGAGAACCATCTGTAAGTACTTGGAAGATATGAACACCAAAGGTCCAATCCTGATGTCCCTTACACCAGTTTTACCCTAGTGTAAATTCCATTGGCATCTGTAGTCAATCCTTTTTTAACTCCAGGTGAGATGAGAATCAGCCAGAAAGTTAGAGAAGGACTGTGCAGGATAATGCGAAGTTGTGTTACTGGGAGTCAATGGGGTGAGACTGAACAAAGGGAAATTCAGATTAGGTGTCAGGAAAAGCTTCCTCTCAGTGATGTGTGTTATGCTGCATGAGGGTGTGGCTACACCATCACTAAGTAGACTACAATATAATGTACCCTGCACTGTCTGGGGGATGACTGTGTTTCGGGAACTTCCCGTCAAACTCCTCCTTGTCGTCCCATTTTGACTAAGGATTGGCTGACAATATATTTCTCTTTTCCATGAACCTTTAGCAGCTAGTGGGACCTTCCGGATCCCCAGCCTGGAGTTGTGTCAGATGTTTAACCATAACTGCCCAAGTGTCCATTGTCACTCTTGGTTCAAGTTTGACTTGCATGTGTGAATTTCAGCCCAGGCCTGTGAAAGTTCAGAGACAGGTGAAAACTGGCCAGTCCAAATGTGGAAAGCTGGCTGTGCCCTGATCGCTTTCTGAGAGCTCCACATCAGTAATGTGGTCCTTCACTGTGGGATAATATTTTGATCTTTTTTAAGTTGTGGTCCTGGGAAGAGCAGAGGTTTTGTTTACATGCACCTTATTACTTAGTTTTTTGCTAGTAGTAGCAACATTATTGTTTGATTTATTTGTATTGTGTTAGTTTCTCAGAGCTCCAGCTCTGGACCGAACACCATTGTGCTAGGCTCTGTACAAACATAGAACAAAAAGCTTACAATCTGAGTATCAGACCTGAGACGACAGGTGGAGATAGACAGGTAGGGGAGCACGAGGAAACAATAGGGCAATATTTGTCTGCACACCTGCTGCCTAAGCATTGTCAAGTATTTTGGAGGCATCCTGACAAAGGAGATTTTTTAAAAGTAAATTCGGAGAGTTGTTAAGCTGTCTTGCCCTTGTTTGATTAATTTTCTCTCTCTTTCTCTCTCTGCAGCGAGTTTGCAAAAGAGCGTGAGAGGGTAGAGAACCGCCGGGCCTTCCTGAAGCTTCGTAGGCAGCAGCAGATCGAAAGAGAGCTAAACGGGTACTTGGAGTGGATCTTCAAGGCAGGTAAGGAAAGAACACTCCTCATGCTTTGTCTTGACTTGTGGAATTTCTCCATGTTATTAACATTTGCTGGGATTTGAAGAGGAGTTTGCAGTAATCAAGAGACATGATGATAGTGGCCTGGACAAGAATTTTGTCTGGTCAGAGAGGCAAGTTAGAAGCTTTGAAATGTTAAATAGGAGGAAGAAGTAGCAGAACCCGTTATTTCACCGGAACCTGTTGTTTCACTGGAGCCAATTATTTCGCACCGTACTCTGTAAAGTGGCAATCCAAAGCCAATTATATTGACCAAGCTTTATTGAATGTAACTTCTCAACAGGAACTGCCTCAATTAGTTGACGACACTCTATCTCCCTTTAATTCTGTGGTACCTTAGCATTCAAAATAGGAACCATTCATAAATTGTCCTTACATTTGTTTACAACTTTGTGCTACTTTACATTTGAATTAATTGAAAGTTCATCTAGTAGCTAGAGCAGAGGAAGCCTCCGTTCTAATCCCATCTCTTTTACTGCCTTGCTTTAGAAGTATGTCTACGCTGCAGCTGGAGGTGCAGTTTCTAGCTAGGATAAAAGTACGCATGCTCAGTTTGATCGATCTTGCATGCTAAAAATAGCCGTGGACCCATGGCAGTGCAAGCAGTGGCTCAGATTAGTTACCCTGAGGGTAGGCCCATCTGAAACCCCATGAAGGTACTAGTCCATGTCTTCAGCCTGGCTACACTGCTATATTTAGCCTGATAGCACAATCAAGGCTAGAGCAGGTACGTCTAGCCCAGCTAGAAGCTATCCTTCCAGTTCCAGTATAGAGGTGTCCTCTGTTTCCCCATCAGTTAAATGAGGAGAGCACTTTTCTTTCAGGGGTGTGGCATGGCTTTATTCTGATTGGTTAAATGGCTTTGACATGTTCTGCTGAAAGGAACTGTGCAAGTACCAGGTGTTACTGGGAGTGGCTGTTTGGAAACTGAGATGCGTAAGTCGCAAAGCATACACTGAAATCGCTTCCCTTAAATTGGTACGTCTCTGTGGCATTTCTCTGTGGGAACGGCTGGCTGCTGTGTCACTTTGCACCTAACTGCCTCGTGAGTGTGGTACAAATGCTCTGAAATGCCTATTGTTGTCTGTGTGCTTATCTAATGACCTGAGCTCTAGTGCGACATTTAGAAATGCAGAGCTTAAAGGAAGTAGCTGAATCAGGGAATAATAAAACACTCCTACAGAGGCATTGTTAAAAATACAATAGCAATTCAATAGAGGCTTCTAGTTCAGCCTGAAGGAAGCTTCATGTAGCATAAATAAATAAATAAATAAATAAATAAATAGAGTAACTGAGTTGGGAAATCATTAAATGCAAAAAAGAGCATTGGGAGCTATGCTAAAGTTGAGAAATCAAGTGCTCAAAGTCAGGAGTTGAAATCTTGGCTCAGTGACGTGAATGGAAATTCTGCCCAAAAAAACGCTGCTTCAGAGGATGAGTGAAACACATTGTGAATAATCCTGCACCAACCAGCCCACATGGCTGCTTTAAAGGATGCTGAAGAAAGCATCTTGGCATTGCTAAAAGACTTCAGAGACAGCTCACTGCTGGTAAATCAGCAAAACAATGTATCTTTAACTGAAGCAGAAAGGGACGTAAGTGAGACTGCTTTAACTGAGGAATTCATAACTTTGGCAGAGGTGTATCCAGCTGAGGTATCTGACTCCAAATGGTGAGAACATTCATATGGGACTGCTTGCATGAGGTGTACTTCATAGAGGAAGCCTTAACTGAAGGAGTACTTAACAGGTGCTTTCTTACCAAAAGCATAAGGAGGGAAATAGAACGCACTACATTTAAATGTGCATGGCTAAAAAAAAATGCACTCATTTTCTTTCTGAATTAATATCCCCCTGAAATAGGGTTATTAAACAAGCCATGTAACTCTGAGTTGTGCAAATGCTAGTATTGGGGATTTTTTTCAGTGCCTCCAACCTTGAAAACAACCAGTTTCACTTAAACTTACCAGAAGAGCTAACCTTGAAGTTGACCCCAAACACAGAGCATTTTAGCTCAAAGAAATGTGTTTGAGAAAGCTGAGGAGCTAGTCTGGGAACAGCACCTTTGCTATGAGTGCAGGTTTAAGAAAGAGTTTGGAGAAAAGTGTTTGTGGTGGGAAGGTAGGGTGACCAGATGTCCTGATTTTATAGGGCCAGTCCTGTTATTCAGGGCTTTGCCTTATATAGGTGCCTGTTACCCTCCACCCACTGCCCTGATTTTTCATGCTTGCTATCTGGTCACCCTAAAGTAGGCTAGGCCAGAGTTGATTTCTGCATTGGGCTCTAAGTGAAGTATGATCAATCTCATCTCTTGGTTTGGTGAGCCCCACAGTCTAGGTTCGGCTTCTGTCTGTCTGCGTCTTGTGCTTGGCACAGGAACCATGCCTAGTGATTAGAGTAGGAGATGGTAGCCAGGAATCAAAGCCAACGGTCAGAGGCCTGGCACTGGGCCAATGGGAGTTGGAGCTGAGGTTCAAGAATGGCGTTCTTGGCATGAGGCCAGGGTGGAATCAGAGCCGGGGACAAGGCAGGAGCAGGGTTTGTCACAGCCTGGGTGACTGTTTTGAGCGGCCACAGAATTATTACAGGGCAATGGCACTCATTTGGTTGCCAGGAAACTGGTTCTGCGTCCAGCCCTGATTTTGACTCTGTCCAACTCTGCTTCTTGGCCACATAAGCCACCTGAGCTAGCTGGTAGTTTCATTGCTCCAGTGAAACACCAGGTAGCTAGAGGCATTCTCAGGGAAGGCCTTGAATATAGGGCAGGGACTTAAACTGGAAACTATTTTCATTGGGGGAGCCAGGTCAGAGAGGGGAACACGGGGATCAAGTACTCACAGTGACTGGTTATTAAGCAGATGGGGCTTCAGCATGTTGTGCCAGCTGGAGATTTTCCAGGGGGTGTGGCTTATATCTTATATACAGTGTGTTACAGTAATCAAGGCAGGAGGTAAGGAGTGTGTGGATCACGAAGGCCAAGGTGCAGACTCCTGGTCAGCAGCAGATGGGGCTGGCTGCTTTGTACCATCATGGTCTTTTGGACGTCCAGTAACAGTGAAAAACCCAGCAGGCCCCAAGCTGCAGAGCCTCTTAACAATCTGAGGGCTGATGCCTTCAATAGAGAAGGTGTCTTACAGAGAAAATGGCCTTGCCCCAAAGGCACTCACAGCCTGTATTCACAAGTAATCCAAGTGAAATTTGCAAGTCACAGGGAGAAGAATAGATGGGCACAACAAGAAGACCATGGGGTTATTCACTCCAACATGCATACCTTGATGGCTTCCTTGCCATTTTGAGGGGGGCGGATTTATATTTTTAATGTATGAACTCACTTTGCATAGGCAGCCCAGCAAGTATGAGTTTTTAGGAAGTTTAGGAAAGATGTGGATAAGGAGAGGATAGTCGCTAGGCAAACAGACTTTGAGTGGGTGTTCCATATATAAAGGGGCATTATGGAAGAAAGGCCTGGAGGTGGACATGACAGAAGGAAGTAAATGTATACAGAATCTGATTCTTCTCTCATGTTGGTGTAAATCTGGTGTGAGTCTGTTGAAGTTAGCAGACGTCCAATAGTGTAAAACTGGGAATGACTCCAGGAGAAGTTTCATAGATTTTGAGGCCAGAAGAGAGCATTGTGATCAACAAATCTGACCTCCTGCATAACACAGGCCATAAACATCACATTGTAACTCCTTCATCCAGCCATAACTTCTGGTTGAGCATGTCTTTTCGAAGGAGACACTTTAACCTTAAAGACTGCAAAGAATAAAGAAGGAAACCCATAGGACTTTAAAATCAGCTCTGTAGAAAGGTCAACTCTATCCGCTGATTAAATGTAGCCTCCTTGGCTATGTCTACACTGGCAATTTAAGTCGACTTAAGGAGGCTTAAGTCCACACCAGGCTTTCATTAAGTCGACTTAAGAAATTTCTTAAGTCGACTTAATGAACGCTTAAGTCGACTTAGTAAGAACCACCTATGAGGTCAACTTAAGCCTGCTTAGGTCGACCTAACCCTTCTTTAGGTCGACCTAAGCCCAGTGTGGATGTTTAAGTCCACTTTGTTACGTCGACTTAAGGGTGGTTAGGTCAACTTAACAAAGTGGACTAAGTCGACTTAAAGTTAAGTCGACTCAGTCCACTTTGTTGAGTTGACTTAATAAGGTCGATTTTAAGTCGACTTAAAGTCGACCTTATTAAGTCGACTTAATAAAGTCGACCTAACTTCTCGCAGTGTAGACATAGCCCTTTTGATGCAAAATGTCTGGATTGCATTCCTCTATGGCCCTAGTTCTTTTACCAAACTCCACTTCCTTGATGAATTCAATCGTGAGTGGTATCTGGCCGGAAACAAGGGAAAGCTGTTGCTGTGTGAGGAACTGTCAGCCTTGCTCACTATGCTGGGAATATTTTTTCGCTTTGGCTCAAAGAGATGGTGGAAGGGAGTTTATTTGAAGTGATGCCCTTTAGAGGAACAAAGGAGAAGACACTGATTTAATCCATGGAAATGATCTTGCCGCTTCTGCTTTCTTCATTAAACTCTGAGCTGTAGCAAGTATTAGGCTGTCATGCTGCATTTCAGAGAGAGCCGAGAGCTAGAACTTCTCTCTGGATAGAGAAAAGCATTCATAAGTCCCCAAATATTCTTTTGAAGACATTTTCTCTTATCTTACAAGGACATGCATCATTTGAAAATGTTTTTGCTTTGGAGACTGAAAGTCTTACAATTCAGAGCAAATCAAGCTGCTTGCATTTTAATTTCTTTTAAGTCCATCTCCTTGCCACAGCCCTTCACCACCAGTTTTTGTGTGTTTCTTTTCCCCTAGAACAAGCGATCTTTGGGACGTTTCATTTCACCTTTCTCTTCCAGCTCATCGTAGCATGAGCTTCATGCTCTGGTATTGTGAGGTTTTAAGAGCATCAGGGTTCAGCCTTTGTGGAAGATGCATAAAGACAGCAGTCCCTCATGCAGCTGAGACTAGGAGCCTGGATTAATTAAATGAGTCAAAGATATGCCAGGGATTTAGCGAGAGGGTACTCATTCGATTGAAATTTATGGGCTCAGATGAAAGTTGAGTAGGATTCTCCTTATTACAGATGCATTTTTGGTTTTTCGTATGTACTACGTCTGAGCCCTACTGTCTTAATTTGATTCTTCTGCCTTGTATTTCCAGTGTATCTTTAATTCCGATAACCCAGCTTTTTCCTCTGCACACAATGTCCTTTCTCTGCATGTCAGACGAAGCAGCAGTTGTGGTGTCTGGCTTGCTAGCTTGCAAGCTCTTTCAGGAAAGGGCTGTCTTTTTCTATGCCATGTACAGCTCCAAGCATATTCTCAGCCCTTAATTAGCAGCAATAAATTGAATTTTGAAGGCAGCTATCACTATGTTATATAAGTGCAGAGAGTTCCTCACACCCACATTCGTAGCGGGCATATGCTGCTAATTTAACCCTTGCTTCTTGTCTCCTTCTTAGTTATTTACTCTGATGTGGAGTTATCACCTGCCTCCCATCCTCTATCACTTAAAGATTTCTGAGGACGTCTTGTATTTCATGCGAATTGCTAAAGGCAACACAATTTCTAATTGCTCTGCTTGGAATTTCTTATTCGGGCAGCAAACGGTAAAAGATACGAGTTCCAGGACTCATCCTCTGACCCACCCGTTCAGCAAGTGTCAAAACCTATGTGAATTTGCTAATGTTCTTCTGATGCCTTGTGGCAAGTGTAACCCAGGGTATTCGAGAGGTGGGGGAGTGTCTGTATGGAGAAGCAGCTTCTGGGAGCTAGGACAGAGAAGGCCCTGCAGGGAAACCCTAAAGGGAAGCAAGTTTGGGGTGGAGGCTTTGACTGAGGTTGACTTTGTGGTGTTGTGTTTTGTCTCTAGAAAAGCCAAAGCCTGGGATGTGACTGTGTTTGGAAGAAACTGAGGGTCAGAGCAGGGACCCATTTGACTTACGGTGCTCTTCTGAGATGGGAAAGCATGTGATAAAGGTCTGCAGTAAGCTGTCCCATCACATAACTTCCAAATTCCTACCAGGATCTATCGCTCTGGCTTCTGAACCCTGACTCTCTTGCTGTGGGTCCGCCCTTTTGTCTGTTTGTCTGATGGGGGATGCACTCATGCGCCGTGATGTTGTGATGTCAACACCTCATTACAGCTCAGCCAGTTATCTACTCCTCCAGCTCACCAACCTCAAAGATTCAAGACTTATGACAGTTCTTCACGGGATGTCCGCGCGGGCAGGGTAGCGTAGAGTAGATAAACACTAAACAGGAGGCTAGTCAAAAAGGGGACATAAGACTTTATTTCCTTTACTCACTCAGTCGTCTCTGAAAAGAGCAAATAGAAATGTGTTCTGTTCTTGAGTCCAGTGTAGAATGTACATGGGGTTTCCATTTAAGAAGGTGTTTTCCTAGGAGATTTAATAGAATTTGCCATAAGATTAAATTAAAAATACGCTTCCTCAGAGTAGCAGCCAGTTCCTCATTTCCTAAATCAGACCTAAGATAAACACATGCAACTCCATCGAGTTGTATGTATTTATGTCAGGTCTGAATTTAACCCATTGGCTCTAATGATATCTGGATGACACAGTTCCCTGTGTCTCTCTCTTTGCTAGGTCAGTGTTCGCAGCATTCACCTTGGCCAGCATGTCAGATAGTCCCCAATGTAATGCATCTTAGTCTCTTATTTAACAACTTCGGGGTCTGAACTATGTTTTTCCTTCAGTAGGACCAGCTGGCAGCAGATCTCACAGCACCAGGACACGCATCTTCGAGTCATTCCTTCATATTCTTTATTTCAGTGGCAAATATTAAGTTCACAAACAAATCTAGGCCAGGCCACTGGACTTGAGTTTTCGCTGAACTTAATTTATCTAGCTTGATGAATAAGGCTGAGAGAAGCTACAGATAAAAACCTCCAGTGTTAGGGTGTTGTAGTCCAGTTTGCAGCTAATCGGAGATGGTTCTGTATTGTGCATTTACTAGTCCTTGGCTCATTCAGAAGCTGGACAAAGTGACAGGGTTTCCATTCCTGCCCTTAGGAGACTATTCCCCAGCCTACAAGACTTTACAGTCCCACTCGGTTCCTTTACTTCATTTGTCCCAGTACTCCCAGTGAATACCCCTTTCTACTACATTAAATTATTCCTCTTCCTCCTATTTTAGACTTATTATATCCCCCTTGAGTTGTCACTTAGCCATATTTTACTCTTCCCTCCCCGACCCATCCTTCCCCGCTCACTTCTAAGAATTTTCACAGCTCTTCTCTGAATTATCTTCAACTTATATCTTTTGGATACTGAGGGGTCCAGTGATGTTCCAGGTGGAGTCACATCTGAGCCATCTAGAGAGGCTCTTTCTGTTTTTCTGTTCTGTTGCGTGTTGTGTCTGTATATGTGCCCAAATTGCATTGGCCTCATCAGACGCATTGTAAAACTGCAGACTGATCTATCATTTGCTGTTTGTGATCACCTACCAGTCTCTGTCAGCACTACTGCTTCCTAGAGTTCTCCCTCCTGCTGACACTGTGTATGTCTGATTAGTTTGCACTCGGACGCATTAATCTGCATTTTCCAAAGCTGAATCTCATTTTGCTCTTTTCTGCCCATACTTCTAATCTCTCCGTCCCTTTGTACTATTTCTCCTTTCAGGTTTGTGTCTTTTCATTAGTGTAGCAGAATTTGCTACCTCTTCCAGATTGTTAATAAAGATATGTTAAGGTAGTTTTTAAACTTCCAGACGTCTAGTGTTCCTCTAGATAGCGCCCTCAGCTAATAGATTTTTTGCTGTTTAGTCTGTTTCTTTTGACAAATCTAACATGATTGAAATTGTCTTTTCAAGTAGGATGCTTTACTAAATCTAAGTGCACATTCATGTTGAAGAACATGAAGAAAATTACAATTTAGAATATCGACTTCTTGTGAGGTTCACAAGTTTCTTCCAGAAAAACCCCTGCAAGAATTCAGTATTGTATAGTAATAAGCCAAAACGCTGTAGAACTATTTATACAAACTCTGGTCACTTGTCTTGTTGCTGTAGAAAACTACATGGCACAGTTTCATATAGATGAAGTTTCCCCTACTCTCCAGTAAGTAATAGCACAGCAGGTTCCATTCTAAGGCTTCAATAAATACTAAATTATGCCTGGGCAGTTCTTAGCTCCAGGTCTGCAGTGGATGGCAGCGGTTGATCTCCAAATACTCTTCATTGCAAGCAAGTAGGTGGGGACTGGAAAGAGAGAGGTGGGCAAAGCTGATGCTCGGCCTTATTACTTGTCTGAGGAGGTGGCGTGGTGAGGAGGAAGCAAGCGGCAACCTTTGAAGGGTTTTAATAACTTGCTTTCCTCCTTGGAGCAGGGGAGTAACTATGACTTTCTGAACTGCCCCTCACGCAGCGCTGAGTCCAAAGACTCAGTCTCGTTGGGCACAATGGTGAGCAGAGGCCGTGGCAAAAAACCCCAAAGTCCAATCCAGCGCTGAGTGCTGCTCATTCCTTTTTTCAGAGGAGGTGATGTTGGCAGAAGAAGACAAGAATGCAGAAGAGAAGTCCCCACTGGACGGTAGGTTGTTTTGCCTTGTGGTTTTCCTCCAGCGCTATATAAGAGTTTCTACACCGTATGCTGATGTGGTTTCTGCTGTGTTCTAGCGAGTATATATATTTCTACCTTTGCATGCAGTAGAAAACGCCGATCCTAGGTTTGGAGCAAGTCCAGCTAAAAATTCCTCTTCCTGCGTAGGACCTCGTCAAGGTTTCCAGGACAATCAGAAGTTATGCGACAAGTTGTTCGGGGATGGGGCTCCATGCTTGGGATCTGCCAGCCTGCCCAGTGTAATGCTGTGGGTCTGGTGTGCTCAGGGCCCTACCAGCCTCTGGGTAGCATGGAGGGAAGTGTCTACCTGTAGTCTTGAGGGAAAAGCGTCAGTGTGGATGCCAGCAGAAGGAAAGAAAGGCAGGGCTCTAAACAAGGTTTTCAAATGGATTTGACAAAGACACTAAGACCCCTGTTACTTTTAAGCAGTAAGACATAGCAGGGTGTGGTGATCCTACCGACTCTCGATTCCTAGGGGCCTACTGTTAGCAGGAGACCTGGAGGTATTGAGATTTCTGACACAGATGCAGCGAGTTCAGTGTTCTCCCCTTGCCTCTGACATCAAGCTTTTACGATGTTACAGACAGTGAACGTTCAGTTAAAGACTCTTCCCTCTCCCTTTTCTGACCATCTTTCGTCCTCCTGTGTCTCCTCCTTCTCCATTCCCCCCCGCCCCTCCCCTTCTCTTTTTTGTTTCTCCTCCCATTGACTGTCAGGGAGGGCCGCCTCCGAAGGGTCAATTCAGCAAGGCACAGCACCGGCGGAGACTGGCGGCGGCAGCTACAACAGTGAGTGGATTGAAACTCAACAGGGGGTTAGGTGGCACAGTGTGGGTTGATGCTTTTTGCTTGTGGCTTCAGATCCTGAGTACCGTAGGTCTCTAGGAACAAGGTGGTTGCTGGGATTTAACATTGGTCCACCATGTGAAACCATCGCAAAATCTGGCATGCTTTGGCGTGGTTGCTGAGCTGCATTCGGGAGAGGCCCAGGAGTGGAAAAGCAGGGAGGTTTGACAAGTCAGGATGGAGGTACAGTGACAGAGCTTTGGGGCGGGCGGGAAATTCCACACACCGCTTGGATGTACTTGGTGCCTCAAAGCAAGCGCCTGGTGTGGAGCAGTGGCTTTACAAGAGGGGTGTTGTGTGATTAATTAGTGTTGGGATTAGGCCACAGAATTCAGACCCAGATATTTAATGCCCTGAAGCTGGGAAATGCTGGTATCTAGGATTTAAGTTCAGCCTATTATAAAGTTGGTATAAGCAAGATTTGGATCCGGATCCCAGTTCCCATTAGAACCCTTCACCCTCCAAAGTTTGGATACTTGTGTCTTTGCGAGGTTGGGTCTAAACCCATCTCTCAAGGAATTTAGTCATGATTCAGAAGAAGGAGTTCAGTACGAAGGAGGTGGGGCACCCATCGCTCAGTCATAGCAATGCAACGAGTGTTGGACAAGGATCCCCTGGTCTCATTACCCTAAACCCTAATTATCCTCAGGGCACTTTTGACCTAGCAGATTTCCTGCATTTCCCCAGTGGACTGTATGTATCACCACACCATGGAGTGTCTTACTGCTGGTATCAAATGGTGCTTAATCATGATATTGTTTTTTAAAACGTTACCAAGATTATATCAAAATGTTTTTTATAGTTCTCAAGGTTCAGGAGGTCTAGGACTCAGAGCAGGGTTAGCAAGGCAGCAATTTCATTCTGTTCCTGGCTTCGCCACTGACACAGTCTATGGCCTCGGGCAAATCAGTTAATCTTTCTGTTCCTTAGTTTGTCCATCTGTAAAACAGGGATAGTGATATTTACCTACCTCATAAAAGGGGTCACTGGCTCAGGCTTATGTTTTCAGGGTTTTGACATCCCCACATGGAAGGTATTGTACAATGGGTGTCATTAAAAAGACTTTTACCGTGTGATAGTATTTGCTTACCCATGGTATTTCCTATGCTCAGGGCAATATATGGTGGCAAAGCATATATACAGGAATGGAGCGAATGCTAACATTTTAATGATGCACCTGTAGAAAAGCAGAGTATTAAGATGAATATTTTAAGAGACAGTAGCACTGCCATTGCATATCTCATCATGGTTCAATCAACTAGGCAAAAATCTCTCCTCTGCACTTGTCTTGGTTTAATATAAATATCACTCCTGTAGCTGTGCTGCAAGGAACAATGGTGGGAATGCCCTGCTTGTGAGTGCTAAGAAGCTACCAAAGAGTTTTCTTCCCCATTGCCTTTCCACTTCAGCTGCACCGAGGCGTAGGTGGGCAGAAGTCCTGTCGGGCAAACCTTCAAGATTGAGAAGGTTAAATAAATAATGACTCTAGCATCAAAGCGTGCAGAGGCCTGAGCACAAAGTTGTAGGCTGATCGATTTGCTATAGCTTATCCTTGTGTGGCAGCTTTTAGCTGCCATTGGGAGGGAAATACAGGCCCCGGAGGGAGAGAGAGGTGGAAAGAGGATTGGTTACAGAAGGTTTATAGTGCTTTTTTTGTTGTTTGTTTGATTTGCATGCAGTGTTGAAAAGAGCTACGATAAAGAAGAGCAAAAATGACCTGATTCATGCCGAAGAGGGAGAGGACCATTTCACAGACATTTGCTCCGTTGGTGAGTCCTGGGCCTATGTCCTCTGGCCATACTAAGAACTTGCGCAAGATGCTTTCATGTCCTCTGAGCTACTCCTTTGTTTTGACAGACTGCACTTAATTGCTAGAACCTATGGACAAATAGTGCCTGGCCCTTGACAAGAAATCAGACAACTGATTGAAAGCACAGTGGGTGTGTCTACACTTGCAACTTAGGTCGACTTAAGGACGTTTAAGTTGACCTAAAGAACGCCACATCCACACTGGGCGCTTATTAAATCAACTTAAGGGCTTCCTTAAGTTAACTTAATAACTTCCCCTCTTTAAGTTGACTTAAGGCTTAAGTTGACTTATTAAGTCGACTTAAAGCCAGTGTGGATGGGGAATAGCACTAAGTCAACCTTATTAAGTTGACTTAAAGCCAGTGTGGATGGCTATGTCTACACTATAGGCTCTGTTAAGTCTACTTAACAAGGTTGACTTAAGTCGACTTAAAGGGTGAGTCTACACTGTCAACTTAGGTCAACCCAAGGACGCTTAACTCAACCTACACAAAGCCGCATCCACACTGGGCTTTTATTAAGTCAATTTAAGCATTTCCTTAAGTCAACTTAATAACAGCTTAACTTGATTTAATAACACCACCTCTGAAGGTCGACTTAAGCCTTAAGTCAACTTCTTAAGTCGACTTAAAGCCAGTGTGGATGGGGAATAGCGCTAAGTCAACCTTATTAAGTCAACTTAAAGCCAGTGTGGACGGCTAGATCTACTGTTAAATCGACTTAACAAGGTCGACTTAAATTGACTTAAAATGTAGCCACTCTGTTAAGTTGACTTAACAAGATTGACTTAACTTTACAAGTGTAGACATAGTCAAAGTGTAGACGCTCTGTTAAGTCGACTTACCAGAGTTGACTTAGCTTAACAAGTGTAGACATACCCAGTGAGCTAAGGGGCACTCTTGGGGTATGTCTTCCTGTAGAGTGCCACCACAGGGTTGATTCTTCGGGATCGATTGAGCAGCACTGGAGACCCGCTCAATTGATCTGGATGTCAACTCAGTAAATCCGCCCCTGCAAAAAGTTCAATGTTGCCTCAATGAGACGGCATTTCCCATTGGCGCAGCTGCACTAATTAGAATTTAGGGAGTCGACGGGAGAGGTGCAAGATACTCTATGTAACTTAAAACAAACAAGGCGTCCTGTGGCACTTTTAAAGACATGACTCCTTGTTTATTTTGCTGAACTAGATTAACATGGCCACCCCTTTGGAACTGGTCTGCATAACTTGCATCTCTGCCATGGACCAGGCCTAGGACTGCTGTCGCATTGCCCACACAGCATGCTTCTGCACAATTGGTGTGCTGTAGATCCATACCACGGCTTGCTGGGCAGTTGCTTGCTTTGTAGACTGGCTCCAAGAGAGTCAAAGGATTCTGTTTTTTTAATAAGGAGCTGATTGCTGGAGGTAAGTTCTGTACAACACATCTGTGTGACTGCAACCCACCTTCACATCCCGAGGAATCCCCCCAGATTAGCCTTAAACAATTGAACTGCTCGACTTGCTGAAACTAGCAAGAGAAATCACAGCATTATCCTCTGGAATTTCCTTTGTTTTTGGATGGAGGTGCAATTGCTCTGTGTGTGGCAGACGGTTCACTCTGCTACACCCAGGGGCATGCACAAGGGGAACAAGCAGCGCGTGGGTCTCCCTAATAATTGGTGGCAGAGCTGAAGTTCTCCAGCCGCAGGGTTGCGTCAGGAACTCATGCTCCCTACTGCATCCCCCCAGCTCTGTGCTCCTCCAAAAGTGGTCAAATCTAAATTCCTGTGCATGCCCTTGGTTATAGCATTTGCCACGAGAACCTATAGAGACATTTTAAGTCCCCTCAGGCTCCAGAAACTCATGCCATTTGAGCAGTTCTCTACACCTAGCACCTGAAACAGCAGATCTGATGGAAAGAGGAGCACCTACATTCATCATCTGAGTCTGAACTCAGAGCCACCTATTGTGTGTATGGTCAGGAAAATACCTGCTGTGTCCCTGATTTCTGGCTCACCCATTTGGGAATAGTGTGTTTAGAAAAGTATGGCACATGGTGGAGAAGAAGAAACAAAGACAGCAGAGATCTGAAAGGGCTGCAGGCTGTGGAAGAGAGATTTTACCCTCCTGAAAGGCATGAAATCCTGCATCTCATAATCAAACCATACTGGGGCTTATGAACAAAGTGTCTGTGTAATGAGGGCTTTTACTGGGGTTTCCTTTTGCTATAGTAACATATCTCTCTGTGACATAAAGGTCCTGGAAGAACTAGCAATCTAATTATAAAGTGGGGTGTGAATGTGCTGACCAGTGCGGTAGCGGCATCGATGAGCCTCTCGCCAGCTGTTACCTGAACAAGTTGCTTTGTAATCAATTATAAGTGCCTCCAGGAACCTTATGGTCATTCTAAAGCTAGATAACAATAACCATCATTCACAGTGTGCTTTCTGAAATCATTTTTTAATCCACACTTTTATTTTCTCCCTTCTCTTTGCCCCTTTTCTATACTGATAAACCCCCAGTGGTAGATCCTGGCTCTCTTAGGCTAAGAACACTAGGTGCTGGAATGGAAACATCAGCATTGGAATATTCAGTCAGGTCTGCACTGTTACTGCCCAATGCCTGGTAGGGTTTCCAAGAAAGGGCAAAATTCTGCTCTCAGAGGCACATAGCAAACCTGTATTGGCTTATGAAGTCAAATACCAACCTGATTTACACCAAGCGACCAGCATAAATTCAAACTAACCTGATACACTTCCATGAAGTGACTTCAGCTTTAGACCAGTTGAACTGAATGCAGAATTGCGTTCATTTTGTTATCTCAGAGAGATATAGATATCAAAAGCGGAGTGGAAAATCTGCATGCAGATTTCCTGAGCAACTTTGGCAGCTGAAGTTTGCCCTTGGTTCTTGAGTATGTCTACACTGGAGGCTCTGTTAAGTCAATCTAACAAGGTCTTAAAGTGGACCTTGTTAAATCGACTTAAAGGGTCCACTTTGAACACTCCTGTCAATTGCCTGCATCCACACTGGCAGGTGCTAGGTCGATGGAGGAGTGGTGGTGCTTTGTGGGTAGCTGGAAGGAGGCCTGGAGGCCAGTTAGGTTGACTTAAGGGCACTCCCCATCCACACTGGCTAAAGTCAGCTTAATAAGGTCAACTTAAGCATAAAGTCGACCATAAAAGGCGGTGTTATTAAGTTGTCTTTAAGGAAGTGCTTAAGTCAACTTAATAAAAGCCCAATGTGGACACGAGTCTGTAGGTCGACTTAACCTTCCTTAAGTCGACCTAAGGCTCCAGTGTAGATGTGCACTTGAGAGAACTGTATTTACAGAAGAACATCAAAACTATGACACAGCTTTCTTCTTGGCCTGTGGACAAATCTGTTGCCTTGAGGGGCAATATAAACACGGAGAAATTCTTTGGTGCAGAAGGAAGTATTATAAAACAAATATTGCCAGTACTACCACGTGCATTTCTATGGTGCCCATCAATGCAATGTGGATACTTTAACCGAGAACCCTTCTCTTCTTCCAAATATCTATTTTTAAAGGCCTGATCTGACTCTTCATCAGGATTTCAGACCAAATGTGAAATGCAGCCATAGCAGGCGAAGCAAACGTGAGTCAACACACCTGCCATTGAGTGCTGTCTGAGGTCAAATCCTGCCTTGTGCTGTGCAAGTGCATGAGCTGAGGGAGGGATGTCGGGAGTCTCTTCCCTCAGCACAAGCACTGGGGCAGGATCTCTGCCCACTCAAGGTATTAAGAGAAGACTCTGGCTTCTGTGCTGGCTACTCCTTCACAACTTCAAGGGGGGGCCTGCAGGTCTTTCCCCTCCAACTAGTCAGTGACTGTGCTTCTGTGTACAGAAGGCTCTCACTGGGGTTGCATTCTTCTTCTTTTCTGAAGGAGCAATAAAGGATGCTCAGTATTGCTCCCCTGCACGCTGGCCAATGCATTGATGGAGAACAGAGAAGCAATCACGTACGTGGATTCCAGACTGCCAGGGCTGGATTGCACAGGGAAAGTCCACACACCACGTTGAGACTCACACTGTGGTGCTCTTTGGAGTTGGAGCATAGGGTGCATGCTGGGGCCTGCCGCCAGCCCCACATGCTGCTAACCCCAACATTCAGGCTTGTTGAGGGGGAGAAGGGAGGGACTTGTATCACAAGGAACAGAATAAGTGGCATGCTGCCCACAGTCCTGAACCTGGCCAGTCACAGCTCAGGAATTAAAATTTTAGGCTATTTATAAGGGTTGGGTGCCTAATTCCCTTTGAAAGGCAGTGGAAGCTGAGCATCTGACACCACTGGGCTCTTTTCAAATCCCAGTGTTAATCTATTAGGATGGCCTGGGCAAACTGATGTCTCTTGCAGTTCATTGTAAATATGGCCAAGTTCGTGCTTAGGTGCATTTCCAAAGAAGGGACAGGTTCTTTGGTTCAGATCCTCAAAGGTATTTAGCCACCTAACTTAGGTATCTAAATACCATCAAGTATCTGGGCCTTTTGTGTTTGTGATTTTCAGTTTCTTCCTCCCCCCATGATCTTCCTGCGCTTAGACGATCCCTTCTGTCCCACAATGCCCAGGTTCTCCATTTGCACGTGCCAGTCTGAAGAGTGGAAAGAACGAGAGCTCCTCATATTTCCGGAGGAAAGAGAAGATGTTCCGGTTCTTCATCCGGCGCATGGTGAAAGCTCAAAGCTTCTACTGGATCGTCCTGTGTGTCGTCACCCTGAATACACTGTGCGTTGCCATGGTGCATTATGACCAGCCAGAAGGGCTCACCAATGCCTTGTGTAAGTGTCAGGGATCGGAACCACATTCTTTCTGGTCCTCCCACTCCCCTGTGCTCTGAATGCTTGCTCCACATTTCCTTCACCACCTGCAGCCTTGTGGTCTTTTGTAACTTCTTATTCCCCATCCAGGAGTTTCACATTTAAATTACTAAGTGGCTCCAAGAAACACCAGAGAAAGTGGACAGTGTGCTCTAAAAAAAGCCCAAGACACATCCTTGACTTGTAGCAATTACCTACAAACTTGGTGAACATCACAGGAGAGTTTCGGGGGAGGGAGTTTGTGGGTTGGGAAAAAAACATACTTGGCCACTTTCAGCAGCTTCATTTCTTGAGCCACTTTCACCCCTGTCTGCCCAGGGAATCTCAGGATTCAAAATCCACCTAGGAGATGTATAGCTTGTCCTCAGCTGTCCTTTTGTTCAGTATAGTAGGTCATTTTTATAGTAAAATATATGAAGATAATTCATATGCTGAAGTCCACTTGATATCAACTGTGTGTGGGGAGGTGAGGGTGGGGGGGAGGGGGAACACGGGACACTTCCACTTAACAGAAACGTTATTCTCTGCACCAAAACATTGTTCATTAATTCAGTCCAGTTGTGCCAATTAATATCAAACCATCTCTGAACATGCACTTGTACAGAAAGTAGCTTTCCATGAGAGCACTTACCTTAATAAGCCGGGCGTGGCCTGTGAGGAGAGCTGTAATAGTAACCTGCAGAAAATCGCACTGTGAAAATATGTCCCAATACAGATATGCAATAACGTGTGGTGGGGACTGTTCGGACCCTCCCAAGTCCTTTCAGTTCTTGCTTCACTGACAGGAGTAGAAGACCAGAGTCCAGCAGCAGGCAATATGACAGGTTTATTGGGATCTTTTCCACACAAGCACCATTAGGACTGCATAGTCCTTACACCAATGTTTCCCCTCCCAGTAAATTTCCAGCCTTCCAAATAAACTCCCCCTCCAGTAACCCCCTGATCCCCCCTAATAAATCCCACCCCCCCATCCCCCAGTAAATTTTCCTCCTCCTCCCTGGTTTACCTTAGTTTTTATAATGTATTTTAACCAGTTATTTCTTTGATATTGTAACATAATCCTCCATCCAATCATACCCCACCATCCTAGCTGAAAGACAACAGAGTCTTGTGGCACTTTTAAAGACTAACAAATTTATTAATCGCATGAGCTTTCGTGGGAGAAAATCATTACATCTAATTACAAGGCAGACAGAGACAATTAAGGATGCAGACAGAGCAAACAATGCAAAATGTAAATTTTGTCACAAGTGTGATGCTCTTGAGGTGTTGGCTCCTTCTGACCGGATGTGTTTGGAGTGTGTGGATGTGACTCCAGGTGTCCCTGTCTATGGTTGCCTCTGGTGCTTTTTGCCTTTGCTTAGCTCAAGTACAAGGCCTCAGTGATTTGCTACCACTGTAGCTAGCTAATGATACAACATATTTAAAGAAAATCACAGGCCTTATAGGCAGGCCTAAATATCTCTAGTCTAGCAGGGGTGGTTAGATCATATGTTTGTGCATATTGGATGTGTTTTAGCCTGATGCAGTCAGGCATCCATTAGTATGGGCATTGAGTAGTGTATAGAGGGTCTTGCAGTGTTATCCTGTTTTTAAAGTGTGTAATGTTTTATCTGGTAACCAAGAGCCAATCAATCCTACTTTCTGCAATTAAACCTTTATAGGGATTCCAGTCTTGCTTTTACAGTGCTTGTTTTTTAAAAACCAAAGGAGGAGCAGCCCTGCTCATATAAAGGTTGCAAGATTTGGCCCAAAACCTCCTGAAAAATCTCCGTTTGGCTAAACTGAGAATTTAAACATACAGTGACCCTCAATTTGGGGCACCGTCAGTTTCTCCCTCAGAGGTTGAAGAGGATTCATTTTACTGTGGGGTGGAAGAACAAGGCTGCATTGTCTTTTTGCATCAGACAAAGAATTCAGGTCGGGTGGCTAGACACTGAATATATCGTGTGTTTCAAACCTAGCACAGAGCCAGAGAAACTGCTGAATAGAGGATAAATTGTAGGGTCTGATTCTGGCCTTAATGCTTAAATATATGATCAGTGACAATATATTGGTATAAATGGTTTGTGAGGGAGATCGCAGTCAGACCCTTGACGTTTAGTTCTATGACAGAAGGAGCTCATGAGCACCATGAATGTGAGGGTGATAATTGGGTCTGAGACCCCCAACAGTTTAGAGAGTTGCACAACATTTCCATGTCCTATAACTGAGTTCCCCTATGTACTGCTCTCTCTCCATTCTCGAGTCCCTCTCAGCAGAGGGACGTTGTAAGAAGGGAACGGTATGTCAGACTGTTCAAACCATGTGATGCACTTTCCAAGATTTCCCTTTGGATGTGGAGCCCAGGACCCCAGTCCTGGTTCTGCTGAAATCACCTGCAAAATTCCCGTTGGGGTCAGGCTGCGGATCTTCAGCTCTTTGGTTGGAATTTTCAGAAGGGGGCAGAACTTACAGCTTGGGCCAGGTTGTAAGAGCTCAGCCCCAATGCAGGCACTTCAGAAAGCAGCCAGATTTTCAAAAAAGCTCAGCATGCATGTGTAGACAAACACTTAGCATGCAGCAAGCTGGGCTTTACTTCTCCAGTAGGCCTTACACTTATGATCTGTGCAGAATCCGTTGTTGGGCATTAAAAGTTCCTTCGTGCACTGCAGGACACAGACGTGCAACAAATTTACAACCCCGCTGGCCAGGCACGAAGTGTTCATTTAGACAAGCCCAGCTTCCGGGTGCTGATCTCGCTACACGTAGCATAGTGAAAACTGCTGGGCATTGAGCAGTGTTGAAAATCTGGCTCCAGTTGTGCAAGCTGCATCTTGGAAAACCCAACCCTTAGTGTGCTGCAGTTTCTTGTATGAATATAAAGATCAGAGACGCTGGAGATAGACTCCTGGTCTGGTTTGATTAGCCTCCTGTTTCTGGGGCTCAGTCTAACAAGGCAATCAGTATGCTGGCCTGGACTAACAGATCATTTAAGCCTTTGCTTGATTTTTAAGCAATTCAGTCATCCCATCCGGTGAAGTCCTGGTAAAGTCATTGACAAACTCCATGCGATTTCAATGGGCCCTAGACTTCACCCATTGGGCTCGATGGGGCTGCTTAAAGTTAAGCATGATCTTAAGTGCTTTCCTGGGTTGGGCCAACCTTGCGTGTTTTGAGACCTGGCACTAATATGTGAAATTCAGCAGCGGATTATCGACTCAGGGCTCCCAGGCAAATTTTTCCAAAGCAGAAAAAATAAAAAGATGGGGAAAACAATATAAATTAAACAAGACACTTCAAAGACATTAATTTAGGAACTAAGTTCTCCTATCTTAAAATCAATTTTTAAAAGGTTAACTTGTGAATACTTTCCTTTCCCTCAGCCTAAAAAGGTGGGGCTACTGGTTATTATGTCTTCAAAGAAATCCTGCTATTGTTTGCTAAAATATTTAATAATAACAGGTAATTGAAAGCTTTAATGAGAGATGGGTGAAAGGGAGAAAAAAGCCCTTTCAACTCTTCTTCTCTAGCAGGATTTAGAGTGAAATTGGAGACACAGGCAAATCAGTCCTGCCTATTCATTTTCTGAATTGAACAGTGGAAATAATAAACCAGGACAGCAAAGCAATTAGAAATCTCAGGTTTAGGATTTCTTTCGAAATTGGGATTAGAACTGGCTAGAAAAAACATTTTTAAATCTTTCATTCTAAAAGAAGATTTTTGATTTCCAACCATGACTTCTGGAAGAGACTTACACAGTAACATTTCAGATAAAATGTTTTTTAAAAAAGTCAGCTGAAATCCATTTTGTTTTGTTGTCCAAGCTCATGCTGAAAGAATGTTTAGGTTAACTAGAATGAAAGATGCATTTCCTGATGGGAGGAGAAAAAAAATTTAGCATAAAGGGCAGAGATTAAGGACGCAATTTATCTCAGTGGGGATAAAATGGGGCACACTCCAACCTTTCTAAAACGCATATTATGCCATGATATCAGTAGCTGTTGAAAGAGCAATCTACCAGAAATGACCTCTATCCTAAGACAGTGGCCAACTGACTAATAATTTTGAGTCATTTAGTTCTGGGTACCCAATCTGAGACACTTCGAAGGGGCTTTTTCAGGAAGTGACAAGAACCCATTCTTTGAAAATCAGGCTCCTTTGTGGAATCTGGAGTTGACCACCCAGAAATGGAAACACCCCAGATCATTAGTTGGTTTTGAAAATCTCAGCTAGGGTGCTCTAATCTGTGCATTTAGGATGCTATCCAACTGGGAATCACAGTTGATCCCTGTGATTGATTGATTTTCAGTGGGAATGACAGGGAAATTTTTCTCTGTCCATCCATTCCTTGGCTTTAAATATTCAGTAACTTTTCAACCAGAGATGCTCTCTTTCCTTGCTGTCCCACATAGTTTTCTGTGGTTTTCATTATCATTTCCTATGACACCTTTGCTACATTATTTGCCAGCCAGACATCTTTGTATAGCCTCCCATGCCCACAAATAAATCCCTGAGTGGTGCTAAGAAAACACAAGAGGAAGTGGGCCAGGTGTTATTAGAAACAGCAGTGCAACACATTCTTGGCATCTGGCTATTGAAATAAGAGGTCATCCTAAACCTAAACTCTAGATATGAACACCCACAAACTTTGTAGAAGTTCAGATCCATGTGTGAGCTTTTTGTCTCAAGTCTTTCTCTAGTTAGAATATTATGAGCTGCTTAGATTGGAGACTGTAGGAGAAAAGGAACCTTGGACACAGAGAATGAATGTAAGTCATAGAAATTCTAAGTGAAAGTGCAATCGTTTGTGACTCTAGTCTCATTCTATGGGCTGGAAAGGATATTTCAGTTAAGGAAGGGAATGGTGGTTGGATGAACTTGAACTTTGAGATGAAATTCCAGCGGAACTCAGAACCGACATTTTCTGAAGCTCAAATAATCATTGACTGAGACCACGATCAAAGGTGCTACCCTGTTGTTTGATAAGGATTATTCTTGCAGTCTTTTCCAGCCTGTCTGTCAGCACTGGGCAGTGGAAATCTCATGAAGGAAAAAAAAAAACAAATGTTCATGTCATTTTCAGAGCAAAGAGGTCCAGAAAAGCATCTATGCTCTGAAGTGATTAACAAATCCTGTTCTTGCTGTAAGGTGGTTCAAAGCTTCAGAAATGCAAATAGGAACTTTTCCAAATGTTAGAGGGGATGAGATCTAACATTTTTAGTTAGTCCTATCTCTACACGAAACTCGGGTGTCAGTATCTAATTATCCTTATGTCCAATGGATTTGTGAATGAACCGTGGATATAACAGGGCTATTAAGGAGTGACAGTGGCGCTGAACACAATTCCACAAGACCAGGAGAATTGCAACATCTTATGGAAGCACACAGAAAAATCCTGTGTCATGAGAGAGAGGCTTTAAAAATCACCCTCAAGATTAATCTGCAGTGAGTGAGTCTAAAGGAGTGAGATTTGTCAGGTTTGAGATTGAACACGGGAAAAGTGACTGCCTCTAATCATATTGTTTCATGGAGTTCGCTTGTAATTGAACTTGAAAAGAGTCTTGTGAACTGCGATGGACAGGAATCTGAGGAGTGGAGTCAAGTCTGGGGGAGTCCGGACTGTATCACCTTGATACTCAGCCACGCACCCTCTAATTCAATTACACCTGTCCCGCTGGGAAGCATTTAATTACATTACAAATTTATTTTACTTAATGAATAGAGGGTGCGAGCCTTTGGATCTGTTTTGATGTTCCCCTCCCCCTCATTCCTTTAACTTCCCTGTTATTGAAATGCTTTGATTAACTTTCTCTGCTTGATATTCCCTATTGTCTTCACTGCTTTGAAACAGGGACTGTAGGAGCGTTAAGAAATTAATTAGAATGTTTGTTTAGTTTCACTTTTGTTTAGTAGCATCTATGTTCTATGAATTCTTTGGACACAGGTCCTCAGTGAGTAGCAGAAGATATCTGTACACCCTCTGAAGCAATGCCCCACTGAAGAAACAAGCATTCCCAGTCGGATGCCAGTGGGTGACTAAGCAGCAAAATGGCAGATGAAATTCAGTGTTGATAAATGCAAAGTAATGCACATTTGAAAACATCATCCTAGCTCTACATACAAAGTGATGGAGTCTAAATTAGCTGTTATCACTCAAGAAAGAGATCTTAGAGTCATCTTGGATAATCCACTGAAAACATCCATTTGGTGTGCAGTGGTAGTCAAAAAAACTAACACGAACCACTTGGAAGGGGATAGCTAATAAGGCAGTAAATATCATAATGTCATATACATCCATGGTATCGACTACACCTTGAATCCTGTGTGCAGGTCTTGTCACCCCATTTCCAAAAAGATATGTTAAAAATAGAAGAGGTACAGAAAAGGACAACAAAAATGATTCGGGGTATGAAACAGCTTCCATATGAGAAGAGATTAAAAAGATTGGGACTATTCAGTTTCGAAAAGATGGTAAATATGATTCAGGTCTATAAAGTCATGACTGGTGTGGAGAAAATGAATGAGGAAGTGTTATTTCCTCCATGTAACACAAGAATTGGTGGTGGGGGTCATACAATGTAATTAATAGGCAGAAGGTTTAAAACAAACCAAAGGAAGCCATTCTTCACACAGTTCACATTCAGTCATTGCCTGCAGATTTTGTGAAGGCCAAAAGTATAAATGGGTTCAAAAAGAATTAAGTAAGTTCATGGCGATTAGCCAAAATGGTCATTGATACAACCCCATACTCTGGGTGTCTCTGAGCCTCTGGCTGCCAGATGCTGGGACTGGGTGGCAGGGGATAGCTCACTTGATGATTGTCCTTTTTCTGTTTGTTTTTGAAACATTTGTCATTGTCTGCTCTTGGAAGACAAGAAACTGGACTAGATGAACCACTGGTCTGAAGCAGTGTGGCCGTTCTTATGTTATGAGGAGATCTGGAGTAGGCACTTGGTGTTTTTGGACCATGTCCCAATTTTTCTCTTCTGCAGAAAAAGCCCATCAGTGTCATGTTATAAGTATTACAGGTCCCTATGCAGGTTCTCTTCTTCGAAGTGCAGACCTTTGGTTAGTCGCTATGAAATAGGTTGCTGTTCCTGGTGGACAGCTTTCCTTCACACAACCACCCGCTGTCACTGTATAGGTTAATTGCCGCTGTCACCGGCGTTCTGAAGAGGATGAGGGTTCTGAGGGTTGACAACTCTTTAATCTTACACAAAAAGCCATGAGAGCCAGTGATGTGAGACAGATTAGAAAAAAGGCACTGGTTTTCAGTGAGGGTAATTAACCATGGGCACATGGTTATCTAGGCATATGGTGGATTTTCTGTCACTGGCAGTCTTTAAACCATGACTGGAAGTGTTTCTAAAGGACATGCTACACCTCCACCAGAAGTTGTGGGCTTTATGCAGAAAGTTCTATGAGGATTTATGGCCGGTGTTATGCAGGATGCCAGAAAAGATTATTTCAACAGTCCCCTGGCCTTCAAATCTATACATTTCTGAAAGAAGACTGAGGAACAAACTCTCCTCTCACTTCTCTAGGTAAATTTGACTGGGCAGCGTGCAGGGAAGACTGACGTTGCTGCTGTCCATGCTGTTCTTTGGCATTCACCAGTGGAGTTTGACATTCCCTGGGCCGCCAATCTAGCATCTTCCCTCTATACACTGTAAAAATATAATTTAAAAAAAAAGGCTGGAAAAATATATATATTTACATTTTTAGGAAATAGGAAACTCAATCCAGATATTTTGGTCATAACAGTCTAAGAACTCATTTATTCTCTTTTCTTTCATGCACTTCACTGTGCTTAACCAAATGTATTATGCAATAAGTTTCATGATGATGTCGTATTTGCCTTTGAAGTAGAGGCCCAGCTCCCTCTGGATATAAATATGCAACATTTGCAATCGAAAGAACAAGCGTTTCAGAAACATGTATGTTTATTTATGTCTACTGATTATTTCAACCTTGCTCTCCTTAAGAAAGGGAGGTTTGGATCCAGGCTTTTGCCTGATCAGAGGTTTCCACACAGAGGAAGAGCAAATAAGCCTGATAGCAGCATTCCCAGCTCCTGTACCTAAAGACATGAGACTTTCAGACAGTACGGAAATGGAATTAATTTGTTAGTGATTGACAAAAAGAGCCACTAACTACCTAATTCAGATATATGGGGCAAAATGAAACCGGTGTGGCCTTTGCCAGTAGCACAAATTTTAAATTAAATTAGACTATTTGTATCAAACTATTTTCCCCTTAAATTGAATTACAAAATGCTTCTGTTTAAGGGAGATTAAATTAAATTTAGGGCCTGAATACCAGGAGGTCCAAACAATGAAATTGCATTTTCAATTATATGGACAGGACCATGTCAGAAGAAATCCTGTTTTGGATCCGTCAGCGAGAGAAGCTGATTCACTCTGTGTCACTCTCTTGTACTCAAGGAGTTAAGTGCCTTTGTTTTTCGCTGAATCCTTGTAAGTCACCTTGTGGAGCCAGGACCCTTGGCAACTACTCACCATTTTCTCCCCCTATCAGCGCTGAACGCGGGAACCAGGGGCTGCTGTGTATGGTTCTGGATGCAAGGGACATTTGATTTCTTCTCTCAGGGATGCAAAGAGGAGATCTGGAGCAGGCACTCGAGCTTCTTAGCTGTTCTTTGACTTTACATCTGTTACTCCCATTTCTTGCTATGTACCTTACAAAGCCCAGCTCTCTCTCTCTAATCTGTATTGTGTTTTGCTGTATATGAATGTGTAGCGTCCAAGAGAGTTATAAGCCTCTTGTAGTGTGAGCTAGTGGACAGCGCACTGCACTGGGACTCAGGAGACAGTGGTTCTATTTCTGACTCTGCCACAGGCCTGCTGGATGACTTGAGGCATGTCTCTTCTCCACTCTGCACCTCTAAAATGGCATCATGATGTTTCTCTCCTTTGAGATCTACTGAGGAAAATTGCTATGTGAGAGCTATAGATTATATTTTACCTAGTTCTCACACAGAGCTAGGGTTGATCTCCAGTGTGACCTTTTGGATCCACTCAGGAAGCATGGCTATTTTAAACACTCTTGGGGTAAATCTGGTGTTCTTGAAAGCAAGAAATGAACAGCTTTGTCTGGCGTTAGGTAGAACAGGAATGTGGTTGCAAATTCGCTAACCCGCCTTGAACCTGACTTGACCTGACCTGAAGCTCCCCTTGCTGCGTCATGTCTTGCCCCCTCATAGGTGGAGACTTCTGTCTGTTTCATAGCATGAGGTGGAACAGATCTCCATGAAGGAGTAGAAGGGTCCCACTAAGCTCAGTGCGCTTGTGTCCTGAAGGTCACATCCTTTGGTCTGTTCAAGTTCCACTCCAAAGGACCTGGAATTCTGTCCAAGGGCTAAGGAGAGTTGGAATCACAGCTGTAGGCAGAAGAGAGACTCTGTAAATATGACATGTGAGTTCTGTATCCTATAACTTGTATATCCTGTATCCTTATTATATACCCTGTATATCCTATATCCTGTATCCTTATTAAGTCGACTTAACATTTTAAAAAGGTCCACCTAGGCACTGCTCCGTGTCTCCACTAGCTTAATTCGACTTAATAAAGTTGATTTAAGTGCAAGTTCGAATTAAAATAAGGTGTTATTAATTCAAACTAACATTTCCTTAATTCAACTTAAGGAGCAGCTTAAGTCGACTTAAGGAAAGCCCAGAGTGGACGCGGAGTAAATTAAGTCGACTTAATTTGTAAGTGTAGATGCACCCTTAGTGACTGCCAAACTGCCTAAGTCACAAAGCAAAAAGTAACGGCAACTCCTGCAAAGTCAATATGGGACTTGAAAAATTCAGCTGATTCTTTCTACCCCTTACATCAACATTGGTGATAAACATTTTCCAATAAAAAACTTACTGGAGTGTTTTGTTGGGGATTCATGAGGCAGAATGGAACCCAACTTGCCATCTCTGAGCTGCATAGGTTCCTCAGGGCTAACAAAGGGAAACAGTGTGAGTCAGTAGTAAAGTCTGCACTGTGGACACTGAATATCAGGTGCAGTCCTTTTAAATAAGAAGGGGTCGTTTTTACAGGTGGTAAAATTTGCAAGGGATCCAGCAAGCTGAGTAGCAAATACTGCCTCTTCAGCCGCCTAGGAACTTGCATAATAAATAATAAATAAGCATAAACTTCCAGCAGAAGCCGACTCCAATTAGTTTAATACTGGTGCAGGGGGGGAATTGTTAACTAGATCAAGCAGCATCACAATTTACACATAGTGGGTTCTAATGGGTTCTCCATAGGATTAAAAAGTAGTGTCACAAACCTCAGCCATTTCCTTTCTGGGGATGGCATTGACTGTTCTGCCTTGAAGCCTGGAATTGGTGTCAGCAGACCCACCTTCCCACAGCAGTGCGGAAATTGCTTCTTGCACGTTTTGCTTCCCCGATGTGTACACAGAAATAATTACGTGGAGGGGTTCTATAGCAGTTACCTTTGCATTGCAGACGGGTTCTCAACCAGCAGAGGCAGTCCATGCTGTGGATTTGTTGCACTGTATTGTCTTGGCCTAGCTGAACCCTCTTTAACTGATTCTGCCTCTTTGTCACTTTCTAGATTTTGCAGAATTTGTTTTCCTGGGTCTGTTCCTTACTGAGATGTCTTTGAAGATGTATGGACTGGGGCCAAGAAATTACTTCCACTCTTTATTCAACTTCTTCGATTTTGGGGTAAGTTGGCATCAACTACACAGACTAATGCTGTGTGTAAGCGCCTCCTTTACTGATGGCGTTCTCTTTATCAGTGGGTGCAAAGCCATGATGTCCCGTGGGCACATTTTACAGGGATTGGCTACTCCTCTCTCTTCCCTGTTAGAATCGAGCGTACAGTGAGATTGGGAGGTTGGCCTCTAGGGGGAGTCACACTGTTATAGCTTAAACAGGGAAAACTTCAAAGAATTAGGTAGGCAGACCCCTAAATACAGGTGGTTTTAAAGCCATCCAGTCCTCTGGCTTCTACCCAGGCAGCCAAGTCATATATGATGGAGATTACTGAAAATCTTGTCTATCATAAATGGAAAAAAATGAAAGTCTTGGCCATCTTATCAGTCATGTCAATGAATAGCTCAGTTCTTTCCCGAATACCTGCTTAAAGCCAGTGCTAAGTTAATATTTATTTTAAAATAGAAAGAGAGCAATGGGTAAAAGATCATTATATATATACAGAGGAAAATAGAAGTCTTCGGTCAGTTTGATGGCAGAGATGGTTAATTGCTGGGTGGTAAAAGTTCTTAGCTGGCAAAAGCCTCTGGAAATTATCCAGACAGTTTCAGAAATTGTTAGAAATCCAGTCTAGAGAAGTGAAGCAGGAAATGAAGACTAAATAACCCATGTTCTGAGTTTGTTCTGAATCTCCCATGAGAATGAGCAGGGCAATTCCAGGCTGGTGCTGGGATCCCAATAGTGCGATCCAAACATCCCCTAACAAAGCTTGGACACATTTGAGGTAAAAAGAACTGGGCCCAAACCTTCCTTTATAATTGAAGCAAGATGGGCGCTTGCAGGTAGCTCCATCACGTGGGCTTTGATGAAAGCGAGCTGACTGTTCAATCTTACTCAATGGGTCCTTTCTCAGACAATACAGCCAGAAATAGCCATTTAAACTCTCAAGACAGTTCCCAGATATTTACCTGAGTGGAGAATATCAATGCCTATTGCCCTTTGAAGTAAAACCTTTGTTTCCTAACCACTGGGTAATTAGCTGAATTAGCACAGTTAGTAGTTCATCTAGATGTTAATATTTCTTTTGACCCCGTAATTAATAGAACAATAGTAATAGGCAGACAGGAAAACAGTTTATCTACATTGTTAACCTATAATAAGATGTATGTAAAACAAACAAGGAGTCCTGTGGCACTTCTAAAAGCTAATGAATTTATTTGTCACATGAGCTTTCATGGGAGAAAATCCCACTTTGTCAGATGCATGAAACGGACTAACCTGTTAGCTGTAAATATATAGATACAGAGAAGTAATGGGGTTAATTCAAACAGATCCAGAGAGATAGACTGCTAGCCTAGCTCTGCAAAGTAAGCAAGCTGTTTCGATTCAAGCAGTGAGTAAGAGGAAGGCGTGAACTGTAAGCAAGAGCTGAGAAGAGTAATTGAGCCATGGGACTCCTTGTTTGTTTTGCTGAAATAGACTAACACAGGAAGATATGGGTAAACAACATAAAATAACTGCCAGCAACACACTTGCATATCAAAGCTCTAGTCTACCTATAAGGAATGGCCTCATTATCATTTGTATTTTCCTTTAATATTCCTTTTAAGGTTGGATTTAGACCATGCAGCTTGCAAAGTTAGCCCTTTCTGGCCCAGTGTTAGAGAGAAACAATGAGAACACATGCCAGTCTGAATACTCTTCCTCTAGGAATTGTCTCCAACAAGAACTGGTTGCCTGTGGGAATTGTTTTCTGCTATGAGTCCACAGAGGTGTTCTCACCAGCAGCTATACTAAGTGCTCTAATGCCATTTGATGTCATTTTCAATTTAGGGGTGTGTGTGTGTGTTTCTGTTTCCCTTTGCTTGGATTCCCTACCATCCCGTGGGTGATTTTTCCTCAAGATACATGGGCAGCGAGTTTCAAATGTGAGTGTTCTAAAGTGAGGCACCTAAATCCATTATTAGGCATATATAATAAAAGTGGCACAATTTGGAGGAGTGTCTGAGCACATGCCCGCGATGTAAACATTTGTGCTCGGCCCCACTGCAGATACGGGACACTTATGTGGGTGTCTGTGGATAAGGGTGTCGCAAAATTTTGCCTGCATATAGGGTTATACAACGTCTGTTATCTTTAATGGGAATTGTGTACCTGGATCCTGAGGGAGCATCTGAGCTGCAATACTTCCTGTCTCTGGCACTCAAGATGAAAGCCACCACCATAAAGATTAGAGAGGGAAGAGAACAGCTGGAGCATCTCGTGTGTTTTTCAGCCAGTCTGAGGTGGACTTAGGTCTGTCAGCTTGGACCTTTCAGTGACTAGATGCCGTGAGTGATTCCCTTCCCCTTCTGGGACTGAACTTGCCGTTTCTGCACTGCTCCTTGACTCTAGGAGAGGAATATTGAGACTCCCTCCGGTTTACCTTCGGCTGGTACCCACCTCACAAATCTCACTCTTCTAGCTGAGCCTCTTTGTTGGCAGTCTGAGCAGGGAGGCCGAGGAGCGATTAGGGCTGGAGACTCGACTAGCCCCTTGTCTCTAGTGGTGGGCTGTGTAGGGCAGAACAAGGCACTCTGGAGTGGTTCCGGGCTCAGCCCTGGAGGGGCTGATACCATGCTACTCTTTCAGGCCCTCCCTCAGGACACAGTTTATTAACTGAGATAAACCCCCTCCCCGCACAAACCTCACAAGAAATAAAGCTATTCCCCAGACCAATACTGCCCCCCTCTGCTCCAGGACCAGTCGTGGGAGCCCATCTCCCTCCTGCAGTCCCCTTCAACTCCAACTGAGCTTTCTCAGCCCTTCATAGGACCACCTGGATCTGATAACCAAACAGCACTGGTTGGCCCTGGAGCCCCTGCCCTTTAAAGAGGTAGGTCACCCTGTTACACATGGGAAGTATTAGCTGTACTGTCCTCTGCAGGGCTGTCAATCCCTTACCTTTCACTGGCATTGAAGAAAGAAACCAACAAGGAGAACAGCCACCACCCCCTGAAAAAAACATATCAAGTATTCCCAAACGTGGCGATTCTCTTGATAAGGCATAGCATTTAGGGCTAGCAGTGCAGGCACCTTCCCCCACTTTTGTGGGAGCAGCATTATATCTGCCACTACTTGCACCCACAGCTACCCTGCAAATCTTGAGATGTAATCAAGGACTTCAGTGAACATCACCTACCAGTGGTCCCCAGCCTGGAGATTGTGATCTACTTTGGAAGGGCAGTTGCCATTGAAAACAAGGGCTATGTCTACACTTGCAAGTTAGTTCAATTTAAGGAAGCTTAATTCGAACTAACTAAAGCCATGGCTACACTAGGCTTTCATTAGTTCAAATTAAGGGCTTCCTTAATTCGAACTAATAAATTTGAACAGGCTATTCGAATTAAGGGTTAAATCGAACTAGTTAGTTCGAATTAACCAGTGTGGCCATGTTAGTTCGAACTAATTGCTTAGTTCAAACTAACCGGCCCATTGAACTCAATGCAATTCGCTAATTTGAACTAAGCAAGTGCCATGAATGGCACTTGCTTAGTTCGAACTAAATTTTGCTAGTTTGAATTAATTCAAACTAACTAAAATTAGTTCAAATTAGTTAGTTCTAATTAGCTAATTCAAATTAACTTTAATAAGTGTAGACATAGTCTGTGAGCATTGTGCCATCTGCTGGCAAAAGGTTGGAGACCACGTGAACTAACAGCAACAAGTTGCTGTGGGCGTAATTCTGTGCCTGCAAAAATAAAGATCCTCCTAAGGCTGGACTGAACATTTGGTTGGGAATTTTAAAGACTTGGCACCCAGCTCCTCTTGAAAGTCAATGGGAGTTAGGCATCTATCAGTCTGAGGCTCCTTTGACAATTCCAACCCATGTGAACTGTGTCAACAATTTAGCCAGTTTTGTAGTACTTTAATTAGGCTTTCAATTGATCACTGCCTCATTTCTATTTTTTGTCAGGTTCTAGTGAAAGATGTTAGATTGTCCTCTATCCACATAGATGTTAGATTGATGTCCTCTATCCTCTCTCCATGTGTGGCCCATGCAATACCACACAGGTACTGCCTGTCCCACAACATGGTAAGCTTCATCTTCACTGCCTGCTAATTTCCCTTCATTTATTTCATAAAGGGCATTGTTAGTCAGAACATTCCATCCACAAGGGGAAAAAACTCATACCTGATCTTCTGGGATAAATGATTTAGTAATTTTAAAACATATATAACACACATAAATATTGAACATTAAACAAGTCCACTGGGCCCAGCAGCTTTTCTTCATGCTATGCTGAGTGAAGCATTGGTAATGAGTTTCACAGACTGAAATTCCCATGAGGGAGAGGGTTTTGATCGCTTTTCTAATTCTTTCTTCTTTAGAGAGTCCATTAGGAACCCACGACTGTCTGTTTCTTCCCCCACACCCACCTTCTCACTCCTCAAATGGATTCCGTTTCTTCACCCCCTTTGGAACACTAGTCAGTTTAGTTTGACAAACCATCAAGATGAAACAGTTCAAAAGCAAACAGAGAAACAACAAAACAGAGAGACGTTGGCCCTAGGAGGAATAGTCCAGTAGAGTCTTGTGTGAAGTTACTCCCAAGAGGTCATTTTAATACAGCAAGAAAATTAATGATCAATTTAAAACTCAGAGGGTTGAGGGGAAGGGTTCACTGATGCATGGTGGATTCCCCAAAAGGATTTACAGTGGAGGAGAGTTGTATTCTGCTGGAAGGGGGCTGTAATTCTATGCACAAATGGAGCTTTCAGGGTGTTGACAATCTCATGCCATCACTCAGATGCCATAACTGATGCAGGTCTGTCAGTTCACCTTGATTTTCGGTGGAAATTGCATTCCATGGTAGAAATAAGCCTCTTGTGCATTTCAAGGCAATTATTGTGCTGTGTGTGGCCAAAGTCTCTTAGCCTTTGGGCTTGCCTGAAGCTAGATATAATAGCTAAGAAATGCTTGACTTACCTTAGTAGTAGCCTAACTTTTATATAATTCTCCCTTATTATAGTGCATTCCTCATCACTATAATGTCGTCTTATTTATTCTACATGCCATAGAAAGTCCCTTTGCATCACAAGTTTGATACTATTGCATAACTGCCAACATTTTAACAAAATATGCCTAGCAATAATTCTTAAGTATCTCCAGGGCGGGGGCTGCTGAATGGTTGGATGTGAATTCCAGTGAGTTTTAAGAATTTTTTCCAACTACAAGTATCTTAATTAGCCAGCGTTCTACAGGTTCTGAACAGAGAGCAGCATCAGTAGATTTTACATAATAATATTTAGCTCCTATAGGTTGCTCACTCATGAAGCCAGCTGTGCCCCTATTCATGGAAATAGAGGTGCAAGGAGATGCCTCACACCCCTGTGGGGGCTGCCAATACACACAGTCTGTCTGTCTGCTCTTTCCCTTTTTGTGCAGGTGTGCACTGGTGGGGAGTGAGTGGAGCCAATAGGTCAGCGAACGTGCAGAGTCCATGCAGGAGTTCGGAAGCAATCTACCCTAGTAAAAGAGCTCCTGTAGGATGCTTCCCTCACCAGAGCAAGTCAGAAACCCGCAGCAGATTGTGACTCTGAGTAGCTGTCCTGTTCTGGATTGTACATTTACAAAATTAGAGCCAATGTGTTTGATCTTTCAAGCTTTCTTGCAGTTTTCCTTGATTATGCAAAATATTCTGACAGCCCCTCTTAGAATCCAATCACACTGGGCAGGACTCTTCGCTCTCTAAACCCTGTGGGAGGGACCAAAGCCACAGCCAGCCGAGCAGTCGTTTTCCCTTTTAAAATGAGTTCTTTTTACAGGTGATAGTGGGGAGCATTTTTGAAGTGATCTGGGCGGCGGTGAAGCCTGGGACCTCATTTGGCATCAGTGTATTGAGGGCTCTTCGGCTGCTGAGGATTTTCAAAGTAACCAAGTAAGTCCATGTTCCTTTTTCGCTCCAGTTGGTTATTTAGCTCAGCATGAAGGTTCACATCACTCCCCTACAATCAGCGTTGTTGCCTGCTTGCCTTGCACAGTCCTGTCATAAAGCCATGTAGAAGTTGGGCCCCAGCAGTAACTTCTGCTTCTGTCCATCACCCTTCCACTACGTGAGATTATCTGACGTGAGTGCTGCCGGCACCCACGTCAACCCAACGGAGCACCATTGCTACGGCTAACGGAGCCATGAAGACCAAACTACCTTCTCCCCTGCAAAAGACAAGACAGATATGCTGGCCTGTGCTCTGACTGCCCGTACTAATCTAGTGTGTGGAGTTTCCCAGGCTGAGAATTTGGCGCTTTTGGGATCCAGTAGAGTTTGGTGGCGAAAGCTTTTTGATTGTTCTCCTTCTGATGTGTCAGATCAACATGTTCTAGAGTTACCAAACAGCTGTTGTGCAATCTATAATGCACATGGAGCAATTTCCGCAGGATGTTAAAGATGTAATGTTGCGCTAACTGAAAAGGGTTTGGGCATTCGTGCCAGTTTCGTTTTTTCTCCCGAAACAAGTTTCCCTTCCTTTCCTCCCTCTTTTTAATAATCTCTTCTGTTAGCCAGAGGAATATGTTATCAAGTTGAGCACTGGGGCCATTCAGCCCCGTTCAGTTAGATTCACCCCATTTGCATCAGTGCAGGATTGGGGACACAGAGCAGAAAACTGTCCTATGATATGCAAGGAGCCAATCAGGAATTGCATCCTGTCTGAAACCCTGGGTAGAGGGCGTGTGTTCCAGCCCTAGGATGTTGAAACCCAGGAACTTAGGTCAGTATTGGGACAGTTGGTAGCTTGGGTTACTCTTCAAAGAAGGAGGGTAACAGCTGAGCCTAACTGGCCTGAATATTTGGCTCTTTCTGGAAAAATCTTAGGCTCTCAGCAGAAAAGAAATGTTCTTAAGGGGCAACAAGGTCCACAAAAGTGCTCAGTCAAACCGGCACAGCACCTCTGACCATGGGCTAGTTTCAAAAGTTCCAAAGAAAGAACTGCAGATGCTAAATTGCTGCTGTCCAGCTCTCATTATAGCCTCACCCTGTACTAATTCTCTCCCTTTCCGCTGGCTTTCACGCCAGTCTTTCCCCGAAGAATGCTGCCCTTGGATTTTTGCCTTTAATCTGTTCAGCAGAAGGCAGGGGCACACCATCCTGCTCTGAATAATTGGGAGTATTATGCTTTTTGATTTGGAGGCCTTTTCTTCCATCAGCACAAGCCAAGAAGATTGTAGAAAGCGGAGCAACATGATTATTAGAAAGCTAAATTACAGCAGGCTGGAAAGGTCACAGCAGAATAGCACATCACTACAGTGAGTGGGAATGCAGCAGAAGACGTACTGAAATTCAGAGCTAGGACAAGGAGAAAATTGCTCAACGTAATTTCCTCATTGTCAAGACCGATGTAATAGGAGCTGGCAACTGTAGAAACATGACTCCTCCTTACCACCCTGGGGTCTGTAGTCAATCATAGATGGGTGCTGAAATGACCCAGCTACTCCTGGATAATCCAGCACCTGACCTGTGTATTTGGTGCCCAATCATGTCAACTGAGCAGTACCAGCTTGAGGGTTGACCCAAGGTTTCCCTGTGGTGAGCAGCAGCATGAGGAGGGGAAATTCCCTTGGAGAACTTTCTGTCCTGGACTGTGGTCACGAACCCTCTGTCTCTCCAGCCCACGAGAACAATTTAGCTTCCTTTGAGGGTCTAAGCCTAGCCAAGGAACAATGGCTGGATACAGCTCAGGGAGTATTTCACCTCAGAATGTGGAACCCCCAGCTAGCCATGCCACTGTCTGTTGTAGAGAGGCCTCTTTTCAGGGTTATTACTAGGGTGGGTGGAGCAGGATCTTGCCCCAGAAGCATAAAGCAACCATTATACCCCATCTCTCACATGCATGAGCTCATGCAGTACTTGCAAGTACAGCTGGGTGAGATTTTCCACCTGAAACTTTTTCAAAAGTGCAGATTCAGTGGCACTAAAATTGGGGGCAATGTGTGAGACAAAGTGGATGAGAGAGCCCACAGGTCCTCAGTTCTGTGTAGTTTGAAAACTTGTCTCTCTCACCCACAGAAGTTGGTCCAATAAAAGAGCCCACAGGTCCTCAGTTCTGTGTAGTTTGAAAACTTGTCTCTCTTACCCACAGAAGTTGGTCCAATAAAAGAGCCCACAGGTCCTCAGTTCTGTGTAGTTTGAAAACTTGTCTCTCTCACCCACAGAAGTTGGTCCAATAAAAGATATGACCTTAGTCACCTTGTCTCTCTAATATTGTGGAACTGACATGGCTATAACAATGCAGTGTACAATGTTGTGAATTTGTATAAATGTTATTGAATTGTTTTGGTGAAAAAAACCCAAACCAAACATATTCCAAAAAAGTCGAAAGCTTTTGTTCTGATATTTTTAAAACAAAACATTTTGATAAATCTTGGACCTCTGAGGAGGTTCCAGAAGCTTTCTTAGAGAAAATGTTGCGTTGGTTTTTTTAAAAGGTGAAATAAGATATCCAGGAAATTATGGCCTGTCAGCCTAACATTGATCCCAGGCAGGGGAATGGAGCTGCTGATAAGGGACTCAATTAATAAAGAATTAAAGGAGGGTAATGTAATTAATGCAAATCAACATGGGTTTATGGAAAATAGATCCTGTCAGCATGACTTACTATCTCTTTTTGCTAAGATTGCAGTTTGGTTGATAAAAAGTAGTAGTGTTGTAATAGACAATATGCATTTTAATACAGCGAAATATAAATACATACATCTGGGCACAAGAAATGTAGGCCATACTTACAAGTTGGGGACTTGATCCTGGAAGCAGGGACTCTTGAAAAGACTTGGGGTTCCAGGTGGGTAGTCAGTTGAACATAAGTTCCCAGAGTGATGCTGTGAACAAAAGAATTAATACAATGATGCATAAATGGGGGAATCTTGAGTAGGAGTAGAGAGGGTTTTTTTTGCTTTATATTTGGCATTGATGTGACCACTGCTAGAATATTGGGTCCAGTTCTGGAGCCCACAATCCAAGAAGGAAGCTGTTAAATTGGACATAATTCAAAGAAGAGCCACGGGAATAATTAAAAGTTTAGAAAATGTGCTTTATGCTGATAGATGCAAAGAGCTGAAGAAGGTGAAGGGGTGATTTGATTACATTCTATAACAGTGATTCCCAACCTGTGGCCCAGGGATCAAAAGTGACCTATTGGGGTTTTCAAAGTGGTCAATGGCTCCCCTTCTGCTGGTTTCAGAAGGAAATCACTGCCCAAGGACCCAGGAAGAGCATGTTGCCGCAAGACTAAAAGACTGGTGCAGGCTCATTGTTGTAGCCAAGGGAATGGGAGATCAATGCCCTCTTCCTCCTGCCTGGGTTCATAGGCACTGGAGTCCCTGCTGGAGCCAGAGGGACGGGAGCAGTGATCTTCCATCCACCTGGCTGCAGAAGGGAGCCACTACCTAGGGAACCAGGTGGAGCACACAGGGCTACATGATGCATGTGGTTTCCTGGCTGCGGCCAGGGAGACGGGAGATCTGCAAGAAGGCAGCCACCTTGCTGAACTCCTTCTGTCTGGCTGCAGTGGCGGGTGGCCTGCTGGCAGAAATTGGTGGCCCTTCAGGGTTGCAAAAATGATATCTGTGGCCCTTGAGCCAAAAAGATTGGGAGCTATAGACTCTATAAATACATACGGGGGAAAAAATAGACTCATAGCCTAAAGGACAAATGGGACCATTGCGATAGTCTACACTGACCTCCTGCACATCGCAAGCCACAAAACCTCACCCTTTCCTATAGCAGATTTAATAACCTTCAATCTAGCCAAGGAAGTTGAACATCAGACCCAATGGCTGGAAGTTGAAGATTCACAAATTCAGGATGAAATAAGGTGTACATTTTTAACAGTGAGAATAATTAACCATGGGGATAATTTACCACAGGTAGTGGTGGATTCTCGATCATTGGCAATTTTTAAATCAAGATAGGCTGTTTTTCTAGAAGATCAGCTCTAGGAATTATTTTGGTGAAGCTTTCTAGTCTGTGCTATAGAGGGGGTCAGGCTAGATTATCACAATGGTCCCTTTTGATCTTTATGAAGCTATTAATTCAAAATGGCTTTTGAGAAATTTTCTTTCATTTTCTTTTTTAAAGTTTAGTACTTGAAATCTATTTTGTTCAACCTGCAGCAACACTTTTTTTTTTTAACTTTTCCATTTGCTGAAAGATATGAAAAATTCTGGGTTTGGAACAGCCTGAAACCTTAAAAAAAATTTTTAGAGCACTCAACACACCAGGAAATCAATAAAATAAACATGGAGTCTGGTGGCACTTAGTGACTTTTAGAAACTAACAAATGTATTTATTGTATGAGATATCACACGTGATAAATAAATTTGTTAGTCTTTAAAGCTGCGTCTACACTGGCAAATTAAGTCGACTTAAGCTTGGCTTAAGTTGACTTAATTTGCCCTGCGTCTACACTACACTTTGCTTAAGTTGACTTAAGCAGCTTGCTTAAGTCGACTTAAGGAAAATAAAGTCGACTTAAGGAAAATTAAGTCGACTTTATTAAACCTGCTTTTTACTCGACCTAAGGCTTAACTCGACTTTCTAAAGTCGAATTAAGCCAGTGTAGACATGGGGTAGCCCTAAGTCGACTTAGAGCTACCCCAGGACTACACCACTGCCCTCCCTGCCGAGGGGGGCACAGGGGGAGCCTGGCATGCCCCCAAAGGGCAGGGCAGAGCCCTGTGTGTGATGCTGTCTGGATTCAGGGAAGCATTTATGATATTATTTTCAATGGATATCTCATAAATGCTCTATAAGCTATAGGAACTATGTCATGTTTGGTATCAATAGAAAGGTAGTAATTTTCTGGGAATGATTATATAGTTTATGTCTAGGAATTCTATTTGAATTAGAAGTTAGGTATTGGGTATTCTATCTGTATTTTAACTTATGTTATTTTATTGAAATACCTGAGAGAGCTGGGTGGGTGTGTCAAACCATTGTGTCCTTAATGTTTAGGAATGTAATGGTCCCAGAGACTAAACTGATGAGCCATTAAGGACACAATGGGTGTATTCCTTATGTCCTTAATGGCTCATCAGTTTAGTCCCTGGTACATTCCTAAACATTAAGGACACAATGGTTTGACACACCCACCCAGCTCTCTCAGGTATTTCAATAAAATAACATAAATTAAAGTACAGATAGAATACCCAATTCCTAACTTCTAATCCAAATAGAATTCCTAGTCATAAACTATATAATCATTCCCAGTAAATTACTACCTTTCTATTGATACCAAACATGACATAGTTCTCATGGATTATAGCATTTATGAGATATCCATTGAAAATAATATCATAAATGCTTCCCTAAATCCAGACAGCATCACACACGCCCTGCCAGGGTCCTGTCCCCCTTTGCCCTATTGCACACAAGGGGTGCCACCCACTGCCACCGTGGACCTGCCCAAGGTCCCCCTAGCCCCACTCAGGCTATGTACACACGATCAGATTAAAGTGCAGCATGGCAATCGCGCTATAAAAAACACGTGACCTTTATTGCGGGATAGCATGTACACACGTCGCTCCTTGCAACGCAACAGAATTCTTTGCAATATCGCTGTGTAGCGCAATAAATTCTGGGCACCTATGCCATAGTTCAATTTTCCCTGAATCGGCGCTTGGAATCATGGGATGAAGGAAAGGAACGCAAAGCGCCATGGGTAATCTCTCAGTTTCCCGTGGTGCACTGTGTTCCCCTTGCCTCTTCCTCGTTGCCAATAGCAACTCGCGCCTATTTTCAATAGTGCAGTGACGCACCACTTGCGAACAATCACAACAGCGACAGCATGGATCCTGGTCTGATCTCCACTGTTGCCTTCAGCATTCTAAATACATCTCGGCTGGTTGCTCAGTACGCAATGAGCTCCGAGTCAGACGAGGACACTGAGGAGCAGGGGCTGATCGATGCCACGCAGAGCAACAGCACCGCGTTGCTCAGCTCCTTCACCGATCATCTGCACACGGTGCAACGCCGTTTCTGGTCGCGAGAGACGAGCACTGAGTGGTGGGATTGCATTGTTATGCAGCTGTGGGATGACGAGCAGCGGGTACAGAACTTTTGAATGCAGAAAGCAACCTTTCTGGAACTGTGTTCAGAATTGGCCCCTGCCCTGCGACATAAAGACACCAACATGAGGTCAGCCCAAACCGTGGAGAAGCATGTCGCGATTGCTGTCTGGAAGATGGTGACTCCTGACTGCTACGGGTCAGTTGCAAACCAGTTTGGAGTCAGGAGGTCCACCGTCGGATTAGCCCTCTCACAAGTGTGCCGAGCCATCAATCGCGTTCTGCTATGGAGGACAGTGACGTTGGGCAATGTTCGTGAGATTGTGGACGGCTTTGCTGCCATGGGATTCCCTAACTGCGGGGGAGCCATAGACGGGGCACACATCCATATTTTGGCTCCAGACCATCTCGCGACTGAGTACATCAACAGGAAGGGCTACTTCTCCATGGTGCTGCAAGCACTTGTGAATCACAAGGGGTGTTTTACGGACATCAATGCTGGGTGGTCGGGAAAGGTGCATGATGCCCGCATTTTCAGGAACACTGGTCTGTACCGGAAGCTGCAAGGGGGTACCTTCTTCCCTGATCAAAAAATTACAGTGGGGGATGTGGAGATGCCCATAGTCATCCTCGGAGACCCAGCATACGCACTGATTCCATGGCTCAAGAAGCCGTACACCGGTAACCTAGATCGCAGCAAGGAGCGGTTCAATTACAGATTGAGCCGCTGCAGAATGACTGTGGAGTGTGCCTTCGGTCTTTTAAAAGGGCGCTGGTGATGTTTGTATGGGAGGCTGGACTTGGCGGAGGACAACATCCCTGCTGTGATTGCATCATGCTGTGTCCTTCATAACATTTGTGAAAGAAGGGGAGAAAAGTTTTCCCCGGGATGGGCTATGGAGGCACAGCGCCTTGAGGAAGCATACGAACAGCCAGCCACTAGGAGTATTAGGGAGGCCCAAGGAGAAGCTGCTCACATAAGGGAGGCACTCAGGGACCATTTCAATGATGCTCTCCCTTAGTTAACTTCCAGGACGCATCAGGTGCACTTTATGAGATTTTCAATTTGTACAAATAAAGCCACTCTTCAAATTATTTGTCACTGTTTTTATTAAAACCTAATGGGGGGGGGGG
>ML685804.1:825790-860407 GCA_007922175.1 Pelusios castaneus
GTGTCAAACCATTGTGTCCTTAATGTTTAGGAATGTAATGGTCCCAGGGACTAAACTGATGAGCCATTAAGGACACAATGGGTGTATTCCTTATGTCCTTAATGGCTCATCAGTTTAGTCCCTGGTACATTCCTAAACATTAAGGACACAATGGTTTGACACACCCACCCAGCTCTCTCAGGTATTTCAATAAAATAACATAAATTAAAGTACAGATAGAATACCCAATTCCTAACTTCTAATCCAAATAGAATTCCTAGTCATAAACTATATAATCATTCCCAGTAAATTACTACCTTTCTATTGATACCAAACATGACATAGTTCTCATGGATTATAGCATTTATGAGATATCCATTGAAAATAATATCATAAATGCTTCCCTAAATCCAGACAGCATCACACACGCCCTGCCAGGGTCCTGTCCCCCTTTGCCCTATTGCACACAAGGGGTGCCACCCACTGCCACCGTGGACCTGCCCAAGGTCCCCCTAGCCCCACTCAGGCTATGTACACACGATCAGATTAAAGTGCAGCATGGCAATCGCGCTATAAAAAACACGTGACCTTTATTGCGGGATAGCATGTACACACGTCGCTCCTTGCAACGCAACAGAATTCTTTGCAATATCGCTGTGTAGCGCAATAAATTCTGGGCACCTATGCCATAGTTCAATTTTCCCTGAATCGGCGCTTGGAATCATGGGATGAAGGAAAGGAACGCAAAGCGCCATGGGTAATCTCTCAGTTTCCCGTGGTGCACTGTGTTCCCCTTGCCTCTTCCTCGTTGCCAATAGCAACTCGCGCCTATTTTCAATAGTGCAGTGACGCACCACTTGCGAACAATCACAACAGCGACAGCATGGATCCTGGTCTGATCTCCACTGTTGCCTTCAGCATTCTAAATACATCTCGGCTGGTTGCTCAGTACGCAATGAGCTCCGAGTCAGACGAGGACACTGAGGAGCAGGGGCTGATCGATGCCACGCAGAGCAACAGCACCGCGTTGCTCAGCTCCTTCACCGATCATCTGCACACGGTGCAACGCCGTTTCTGGTCGCGAGAGACGAGCACTGAGTGGTGGGATTGCATTGTTATGCAGCTGTGGGATGACGAGCAGCGGGTACAGAACTTTTGAATGCAGAAAGCAACCTTTCTGGAACTGTGTTCAGAATTGGCCCCTGCCCTGCGACATAAAGACACCAACATGAGGTCAGCCCAAACCGTGGAGAAGCATGTCGCGATTGCTGTCTGGAAGATGGTGACTCCTGACTGCTACGGGTCAGTTGCAAACCAGTTTGGAGTCAGGAGGTCCACCGTCGGATTAGCCCTCTCACAAGTGTGCCGAGCCATCAATCGCGTTCTGCTATGGAGGACAGTGACGTTGGGCAATGTTCGTGAGATTGTGGACGGCTTTGCTGCCATGGGATTCCCTAACTGCGGGGGAGCCATAGACGGGGCACACATCCATATTTTGGCTCCAGACCATCTCGCGACTGAGTACATCAACAGGAAGGGCTACTTCTCCATGGTGCTGCAAGCACTTGTGAATCACAAGGGGTGTTTTACGGACATCAATGCTGGGTGGTCGGGAAAGGTGCATGATGCCCGCATTTTCAGGAACACTGGTCTGTACCGGAAGCTGCAAGGGGGTACCTTCTTCCCTGATCAAAAAATTACAGTGGGGGATGTGGAGATGCCCATAGTCATCCTCGGAGACCCAGCATACGCACTGATTCCATGGCTCAAGAAGCCGTACACCGGTAACCTAGATCGCAGCAAGGAGCGGTTCAATTACAGATTGAGCCGCTGCAGAATGACTGTGGAGTGTGCCTTCGGTCTTTTAAAAGGGCGCTGGTGATGTTTGTATGGGAGGCTGGACTTGGCGGAGGACAACATCCCTGCTGTGATTGCATCATGCTGTGTCCTTCATAACATTTGTGAAAGAAGGGGAGAAAAGTTTTCCCCGGGATGGGCTATGGAGGCACAGCGCCTTGAGGAAGCATACGAACAGCCAGCCACTAGGAGTATTAGGGAGGCCCAAGGAGAAGCTGCTCACATAAGGGAGGCACTCAGGGACCATTTCAATGATGCTCTCCCTTAGTTAACTTCCAGGACGCATCAGGTGCACTTTATGAGATTTTCAATTTGTACAAATAAAGCCACTCTTCAAATTATTTGTCACTGTTTTTATTAAAACCTAAAGTGGGGGGAGGGTTTACAGGTGGGTGTAGCTGCGAGTCTCTAAAAAGTAGCTCTGGGGGGGACTGGATGTTGCAGTGTACCAGGGAGACGGGTGGCCTTCAAAGAAATTCTTTGAAGGACTACAGGGTGTGGGAGGCAGACACGGCTGAAGTGTCTGGAGTGGAGCCCGTACATTAATCGCCTGGGTCTGCAAAGCAATCATGCTCTTGAGCAATTCTGTTTGCTCCTTCATCACGCTTACCAGTTCGTCCCTGTGTTTCTGCCTCCTCTGTTGGGATTCTTCTCTCCAGGCTCGATTCTCCTCGCGGATTCCTGTGCTGTTTTCAGCAGGTCCTGAAACATATCCTCCCTGTTTCTTCGAGCACGCCGCCGAATGTTTCTCATGCTGTCAGCTGGGGTAGACACCGGCCTTGTGAAGGTCGAATCTAATAAAAAAAATAATAATAAAGCTATTGTTAACACATAGCCTAGATAACCAATGTAACCTTCCAGTAGCACATTCCACTGGAAGGTGCAGGGCAGTCAACATCCTATGCTTCGCTGAAGCGGACAAGGTACGTCCTAATAGAAAGCTTACTGGGGGCTAACATTCTGCACAGGGCACACAGATGGAACCCGATATCTCTCTCCTCAGAGTGCCCCTGCCAGCTAGAATACATATCCTACATGCCACCGGTTGCAAGCCAGGACCGTATGCTGCTGCACTGTGTGCTGCCATGGTTCCCAGGGCTGTGCTTTGCAGCTGGCGAGGCCGAGTATCCTTATATGGGAGCGTAGACACATACTCTATCCCATCTAACCTGAGGTGGAGGCTCTGGAGGTACATCGAGGAAACCTTTACTGACCTAAATACAGATGATTTTTTGACAATCACTGCTTGTGTTGATGAACTTCTAATGAATGCAGAGTAAAGAGCGTGCACAGCGGGGACTGAGACAGCAAGCACCCCCACCCCGGACAATGATATTTTAGCAGGACCCATAGCTGCACGAAAGAGAAACTTACCGGAACCCCCCTCTGCCTCCTCAGAGCACACGCTACAATTCATGTCTTGGGTGGACGTCTCAGCGGGGGTGCAGAAGAGCTCCTGGCTACACGCTGTTGTGCTTTCCTCCAGGTCATCCTCCATCTCCTCCTCCTCATCGATCATGTCCTCATCCTGCTCGGGTCTGGCATTCACTGGATGAGGGGGGGCCGATGTGTCCACGGGACTCTTTGCAGTGGTTGTGGGGTCCCCACTGAGGATGGCTTCTATCTCCTTATAGTACCTGCATGTAGCAGGCGCTGATCCAGAACGGCGGTTTGCCTCCTTCGCTCGGTGATAGGTTATTCTTAGCTCCTTCACCTGTGATCTGCACTGCACAGTGTCTCTATCATAACCTCTCTCTGACATGGACCGAGAAATTATGCCAAATGTATCATAATTTCGCCTGCTGCCGAGTAGCTGCGCCTGCACAGCGGACTCTCCCCAGATGCTGATCAGGTCCAGCACCTCTGCCGTGCTCCAAAGGGGTGCACGTCTTCCACGATGGGCCGCCATTGCTACTGATGATCGGAGCTGCACTCCACTCCACGAGGAAGAGAACAGGAAGTGAAACAGACAAGAAATTCGAAAATCCCGGGAATCTGATCAGGGCGGGGACTGTTTCATCATGGCCATAGAGCTGGTGGGGAGAAGACCGGAGAGGACGACTTTGGAATGCTGGGACACTTCCGGAGGCCAGTTATTGCGCGGTAAGCGTACACACGAGTGGAAAGGTGCAACAGCTGTTCCGCGTTAACTGCTACCACCCTCGTCGAGGTGGTTTTTGTATTGCGCTACAACAAGGCAGTTAACGCGCAACAGCCCTATTGCACGTGTGTACGCCGTTGTTGGTATCGCACGGTAATGATAATGTGCGATAAAGTGATCGTGTGTAGAAGGACAAAGACGACCTAGAGCATCCAGTGTGGACGCTTTAGGTCGACATTGTAAATTCCCCCTTAAGTCAACTTTAATTTTAAGTGTAGACTCACTAAGTCGACTTAAAAGTGCAAGTGTAGATATAGCCTAAAAGTGCCACAGGCCTTCTTGGTTATTTTGCTGAACTAGACTTACGGCTACCCCTTTGGAATCAGGAAATAAGTTATTCACCCAGCTCTACTTGTGAGTACATGGTGAGGAAGGGAATGATGTTCTGGGGAAGGAAATGGAAAACTGAAACAGAAAAGGGAAGGAGGAATAGGTAGAAATAGAATAATTACAAGCCTGTATGAAAGCCAGCTTCCCTGTCAGCTGTTTTATAGAGCTGCAGAGGGGAGGCAGACACATCCTCTGGCACATTTCTTCCAGACGCCCCAACAGCTGATCTGCAGTAAGGATTTTTAGGTTATGAGCCTGTATCCCAAAGCCTAGCTGGAGAGCGTGGAGCAGGATTGCCATCTGGATACCAGCCTCTGTGTAGTAGCTTCCTGGTCTGGATAGTGGAGGTGATAGAAGTAACTGGAGAAAAAGGAGTGTTGGAAAAATTCCTGCTCTCAATCCCAAAGTGATCAGAGAATGTCTACACTGCTTTCAGAGAATGTCAGAAAGCCAGAAAGTGCAGAAAGCCTTTCAGAGAATGTCAACCCTGCACACACAGCCCAGGCTCTGACTCAGGTTTGAGCCCAAGCTCCCTTTCTGTCCACACACAAATCATAGGATTAGAAGGGACCACAGGGATCATCTACTCTAAGCCCCTGCCAAGATGCAGGATTTGTTGTGTCTAAAATCAGTCTGACTGGGTAGGAAGCACTCAGCACCCAGGTTTTCGAATCCTGACTAGGGGGGTGGGTCAGAGCCTGAGTCCCACAGAGCCTAGGTCCAAACCCTGTCATTCTGCAGTGTAAATGCAGGTCAAACCACAGACATGAATAAAGAGGTCTCAATAGTGCAGTATGGATGCATTAGCACAGCTCTAAGACCTGGGTCCAGCAATTGTAAACCTAGTGTGGATGCTCAAGCATGGGCCTGGAAACATGAAGTCCCACAGATTGACATTTACAATGCAGTGTATCCATGCCCTAACTGTTTTAATCACCGTCTCCCATTATGTGCGCTAACCCTCTTGTTTCTCAGACTTGTCTGCCTAACCGGAGGTAAGTTTAATGGCTCTTTCTGCATTTTCTGATTCATTAGTTTTCCTAATATAAATGTTCCCTGCTTTGTTCCCAGCAAGGTAATAAAACAAAGAGACGGCGCCATTTCTGCTCACCCTCTCAGGACCCCCATTATTAAGACTGCTCCTAACTTCACATGTATGTGTACACAGACCCCTAATGACCAGGGAGAGAATTAATCAAGGGTGACGTGAGTGGAGATAAGATCAGACTGAACAGCTTTGAGTGGCTTGGTGGAACCGGCCACGTGCAGGTCATGACTTGGGCTAGGCAGCCTTTCCTTGAGTTCTTGTCCACTATGACTGGTTCATTTCCATAAACTTGACCTTTCCACCATGTTGTTTGGGATCAAGCTCTATTGAAATGAGCCATTCAGTCCTCAAGTCTTATAATCCCCCAAATAGTTCTCACTTTTACCAAAAAATCTTCATTCTTGGCATCCCCAACAGTTGAGATGTGTAGTAATGGAAAGGAAAATGCATGGGAGTATGTAAGATAGGGAACCAACCTATACTGTGGAGATGGTGAGCTGATGAAAGTTCATTATTTAAAACAAGTAAAATAGATTGGACAAAGCACTGCAGAATTCACAGGGCAATTCCCCTATTCTGCACAGGCAAGGCATTTGCTCAAGAGGACAAAAGAGGTGTTTCCCATCTCAGGCCTCCATGATTCTATGTGGTGTTTTGCTACTGGATGGACTCAAATGGGCCATACTATTCTGCTGACGTGACGTGTGGAGAGTTTGGTCCAAGTGAATCTGAAGGGACTGTTCAACTTGGACGGTGTTGCTTAGGACACCCCCCATTACTTTCCTTTTAAAGGGCTACATCATGTAATCTTTCCAGCAGATTCTTTCCCTCTTCTCCTCGTGGTGCTAACCATGGGCTGCTTTAATTTACAACCCTTAGATATTGGAACTCCTTAAGAAATCTGGTGATCTCCTTGCTCAACTCCATGAAATCCATCATCAGTTTGCTCTTTCTACTCTTTCTGTTCATCGTGGTGTTTGCTCTGCTGGGAATGCAGCTCTTTGGAGGACAGTAAGTGTCATTCCTGGCCCTTTAATTATGATTGAAATGTGTTACTCCTGGGAGAAAAGTCACTGCAGAAGGCAAAAGGCTGAGGGGGACTGGGTGGCTCAGGTGGGTTGCAAATTTTGTAAAGTCTTCCAAGTGGAAAAATTTCATACTGGAAAATAGCTGAATTGAACCTGACCTTTTTTATGGGACAATGTCAATTCCACCGAATAATTTCAGTTTCCTAGTGCGAAATGCCAAAAGAAGCATCTTTTGTTTCAAACTGATATTTTGAAAGAAGAGTTTTTGTTTTGTTTAAAGATAAATTGTCATTTTGTTCTTTAGAATAATCTAAATAAAATGGCATTTTGTGTTGAAGCCTCCATTCATAGCTTCATTTAGTTTTATTTTCAGCTGGACATTCTGATTTAAAACTTTTGGAATTATTTGTTCCTCAAATTTTTTTCCCATTCCCATTCCGTGATGAAAATTGATTTTGAAACATTGACATTTCCAGTGAGACAAAAATGCTTTTTCTTAGCAGTCCTGCTCAACACACCCCTCTAACTGAAGATATCCCTCCCTTCCTGAAGATGACCAATTTATCTCTATGTGAAGCAAATATTCTCTTCTGAGTCTGGTGATAGAGAATTATAAGAGCATAGTCTGTCCCCCCTCTTCCCTCCAGACTGTTTTAATTTTTCTTTTTTGTTTTTCTGCTTAGATTTAATTTTCAAGATGAAACACCAACCACAAACTTTGATACATTCCCTGCTGCCATCCTCACTGTATTCCAGGTAAAGCTGCCTCCTTATTGTGCGTGCACTAGAAGGGAATCTTTCAGACATCTTTCTGTTCCTAACAGAGGAAATGTCCCTCAAGCTCTTTGAAATTTAGGAAAGGAGAAAATGGGGGGCGTGGGGGGGGAATTGTTGTTGTTCTTATCTGACTGTTTGTTAGAGAAGAACTTCTCACGGTATGCTGTGGGATTATAATGCACACATTTACCAATGAAAATAAATGCTGAGAGATTCTTTGAAATTCAGACAAAGATAATTTTTTTATTGGGGGAAATGGATATTTGCTTTGCACAGTGAAAGCATGATCCAAAGACTGTAGGTGGACATCCATCATTCTTCACAAGGTCCCCTCCACAGTATATAGGTGAGCCTCCCATGTTTTTCACAAGGTCCCCTGCACAGTATATAGGTGGGCCTCCCACGTTCTTCACAAGGTCCCCTTGATAGTAGCACACACTGCAATGGGACCACTCATGCGTTGTCCTCTGCACAGCATCTATAATAACACAGTGTAGCTAATTATCATGCGATGACCTACTTCCATTTCCTCCTCCAGTTGCCATAAGTTAATGAGGAGAGTCACTAGAGAAGGGCCCGAGGCAATGAGAAAATAATATAGCATTTTGCGCTATCAAGTTTGCAGGATAAGATTGGATAAGAATGAAAATCAGTGGGAAGTTAAGGCCTTAGGCAACATGATGTGATGGTATGAGAGAGCTGCAGCTCAGATGTTAAGGGTTTGATTTTGCAGCTGCTCAATGCCTGATATTTTCACAGAATCATGTGTTTAGTTAGGGAGGTGAGAGTGGTACACCCAGTTCTGTCTGAACTAGCAAGAGAACTCTTCTTCGCTTTGGGGAGACCTCTGAATGTTGGCGCACAGCCTCTGCATGGATGTCCTTTATAACTCAGCTCACGGTGAATCCATTTTTGCTGGAGACGGGGCTTAAGCTGAGAAGTTAAAATTTGGATCCAGACAGTGGTTAAAGTATAATTTGCCAAGTCCTGGAACCCTCCTAATCTCTGGGCCCCCTTCCCATATTGTCCGGGCCCCCTACATGCATGTGAGGGCCCCAGCCCAGGTAGGCATTTGCAATCACTTCTCAGTACCATATGCATTGGTTATCACTCCATCAAAATATTTATAATTTTATATGGCATGTCTATATCAGTTATTGTTGCAAACATTGCATAACACAATAAGTATTATGATTAATGAGATAATTAAATAAAATGTGTATGTAATTGATTGAACACAATGCAAGGCATAAGCAGAAACAATCATAGAATCATAGAATCTTAGGGGTGGGAGGGACCTCATGAGGTCATCTAGTCCAACCTCTTGCTAAAAGCAGGACCACTCCCACTAAATAATCTAAATCGAGACAAACAAACACAAAACTGTATTCATTGCTTGCAGCAAAACACAGATAGCAAACAGAGAAATTGTTTTGTTAAGTAATTATGAAACTGAAAGAAGAAAGCTTAAAAAGGATTTCTGCTTTCCTTCCACTCTCCTTTTCCCCCATGCAGCTCACTTTCCTAGCTAACCAGCACCCCCTAATAAAATCCACTTCCTCTGGTATTCTTTCACTGTATAACCAAAGGGTCAATCTATGGATATCTTTAACAGCCTTCTAAAAGGCTAGCCATTGCATCTGCTAGAAGATAAAATAATAATCAGAAAGACATTATTGCTATATTAAGCGAAGACAGCACATTATTGCAAAACATATATTGCTGCAACTAAGCTAGAATCAAAAAAAAATACAATCACTCAGTCCAGTGAATTACCGGGTTTGTATTGTACCACTAGCCTTGCCGATCCATTGCTTACCAAATCAATTCAGAATCAGAGATTCACTACTTCATACTTTTTTTTTTCCAGTAAAAAACAAGAACAGACTAAAAGATTGCATTTATATAAATGTATCCCTAAGTCTTTAATAATTATGTATAGTAGCATTTGAAACAAATTCTACATCAGAATTAAAGTGTAGAAGAGTAAAAATAATAGCTGTACTATGGATTGACCTGGCAGAAGAAAGCCTATATTTAAAGCACCGAAAATTAATGAAATACGAAACAACAAGCACCAGATTTCTGACAGCCCGAGTTTCTAAAACAATTCAGATTTAAGGGAAAGGTACAAAATAACCCTCACTTTTGGTTATCTATGTAATGAATTGGCCTTTATTTCTCAAACACTGATGATACCAACACATTGTGTATTTGTGGAGGTCTGACAGTCACAGGCTTCTAAGATGGGCACACAGTTCAGATTTTGACAGCAATGCAGTGGAATTTAAAATATTGTGACTGGACTATTTCCCAAAGCAGGTTAATTGAGACTCTATGAAACGCATTAACAAAGATCCAAAGGGGTAGCCGTGTTAGTCTATTGTAGAAAGACAACAGAGTCTTGTGGCACTTTTAAAGACTAACAGATTTATTAATCGCATGAGCTTTCGTGGGAGAAAATCCCACTTCGTCAGACGCTTTGAAGATAGGAAAGTTACAGAGTGGGAGGAAATTAAATGCTATGTCATACACTCCCCTGCATTTAATTTCCTCCCACTCTGTAACTTTCCTATCTTCAAAGCGTCTGACGAAGTGGGATTTTCTCCCACGAAAGCTCATGCGATTAATAAATCTGTTAGTCTTTAAAAGTGCCACAAGACTCTGTTGTCCATTAACAAAGATGTATGTATTAAAATTCTTATGGTAGCATGTGTTCTCATCATCTGGCATAAAATAATGGACAGTGAGGGTAGAATTTAACAACATACACCTTACATATCCGGCGCCCCTTGTTAGCTCATCCTTAATAAAATGCAGAGCCAGGCAAACCTCAATGTCTTCTATCTAGTCCATTTTCTGTCCAATTGCTTTACTGCATGGGCAGTTATAACAACATCAGAGATCTGTAGTGCGCATTATAGTGAGCTGAAATCCCCCATCCATAAGTGAAAAGACAGATAATTTTTCTGAAAGCTCAGGCCTAAGTCCCAAGTATCCTCCCTATATGCAGATTTCTACATGATGATAGCAAAACAAGCCTCAGCAAATTGCTCCTGGCAGACCAAGCTGCCCAGAAAGAAGGCAAAAGATACGTATCTGCAATGACTGAGACTGTGATTTAACCAAGCCATCGCCTGGCTGCACCAGGATGTCAGAAGATGATGCTTTGGATGAGAACAGATCAAGAGGCCTCTGTTCTCTAAAACTAGTATTTGACAATACTAGTCGGTCATCTTTATCCCTGCTCAGACACAGAGAGCAAGAGAGGCAAGTGTCAGAGACCCTGGGATGCACCCAGGGGTGGGAACAATCTCATATTCCTTGAACATCCTTGTAATTGTAAAGCAGGAGCTGTCAGGAGGAGACGCACCTTCTCCAGGAGGTGTCATCTTCATCCCCTGTTCTGCCAAGACCACAGTTGTTAGTCTCCCTTTCTCACCCCTCCCAAATCTTTCCCACACTCTAAATCAAAGGAAAGTCATGAATTAGCTGCAGTAACAACACATGCCAGCATAAATGGTTTCACAGCAATAAATTCTGCCACACACCCATCACAAAAGAGCCCCCCCCCACACACACAGAGATAATTATTAGTCTGTTGTTAAAACAAACAAGACTGTTTGCAGCAAGACCTAGCCTCTCGGGCATTAATATATCTGTGTAATCTTTCACTGCATCTTAGGGAGACACACAAATCTCTCTCACACACACACTCCTAAAACCTGCTGTCATAAACACAGACTGAGACAGAGACATGCAATGAAATTAAACAAAAAACTCACTGCCCTGACTTTTCAGGAATAAGCATAATAGATATTAAACAAATATATTAAGTGCCCTAGTGCTTCATTCTCAGCTATGCATAGTGACTTAAAAGATTGTGAGCTAGTAACTAACATATCAACTGACACAGTTCAAAAAGTTAAACAGCATAAGAAATAAACAAGGAGTCCTGTGGCACTTTTAAAGATTAACAAATGTATTTATCGCATGGGCTTTTGTGGGAGAAAATCCCACTTCGTCAGACTCTTAATTTCCCCATCTTTAAAGCATCTGACGAAATGGGATTTTGTCCCACAAAAGTTCATGCAATAAATAAATTTGTTAGTCTTTAAAAGTGCCACAGGACTCCTTGTTTGTTTTTCTGAACTAAACTAATACGGCTACCCCTTTGGAGCTTGAGCACAAGAAAGGCTGTTTAGGCAATACAACACAGTTATGGAAATGAAATAAATCCCTATCAGAAATGCAAAAGTGTAGCAAAACAAAACAAACAAGGAGTCTTGTGGCACTTTTAAAAACTAACAAATTTATTTAATGCATGAACTTTTGTGGGAGAAAATCCCACTTTGTCAGACGCTTTAAAGATGGGGAAATTAAAAATCAGACAAAATGGGAGAAAGTCTGACAAAGTCCACAGCCTGTCCCTTCCCACATCCCCCACAGGCTTCCCGAGTCCCCTGCCCAGCCCCCCCAGGTTCCCTGAGTCCCTGGCTCGGCCCCCGGCATGCTCTGTCTGAGAATGCTCAGGGTAGGAGGTTTGAAAACTCCCCAGCTTGATCGCAGCAGGACAGGGCGGAAGAAGCATTCTGCCTGAGTCTTCTGCTTTTTGGGCCCCGGAACACTGGCCCACCAAATTTGTGGGCCCCAGAACGGCGTTCCAGTGCATTTTGGCTTACTTTAACCCCTGGATCCAGATCCAAACTTCCCCAAATTCAGGGAGGCCTGTATCACAGTTCACTGTCCTCCAAAGGGAAGAACGATCTTGGGGTTAAAATACAGAAGAAGGCTTTAAGAGAGCTGGGTTCTAGTCAGTTCCACACAGATTCCCTGTGTGATCTTGGGTGATCCGCTTCACTGTGGCCGTCAGTTTTCCCATTAGTGAAGGGGGGATTATATTACTCACCTTGCTGAGATGTTGCAAAGATTACTGTGCTATTCTATGAGAAGTGCATTGACTCTTTGGCCATGTACACACGATCACTTTATCGCACATTAACAGTCATTACCGCGCGATAACAACAACAGCGTACACACGTGCAATAGGGCTCTGGCGCGTCAACAGCCCAGTTGTTGCGCAATATAAAAACCACCTCGACGAGGGTGGTAGCAGATAACGCGGAACAGCTGTTGCGCCTTTCCACTCGTGTGTACGCTTACCGCGCAATGATTGGCCTCCAGAAGTGTCCCAGCATTCCAAAGTTGTCCTCTCTGGTCTTCCCCCCACCCGCTCTGTGGCCGTGACGAAACAGTCCCCACCCTGTTTCGATTCCCGGGATTTTCGAATTTCTCCTCTGTTTCACTTCCTGTTCTCTTCCTCGTGGAGTGGAGTGCAGCTCCGATCATCAGTAGCAATGGCGGCCCGTCATGGACGATGCACGCCCATTTGGAGCACGGCAGAGGTGCTGGACCTGATCAGCATCTGGGGAGAGTCTGCTGTGCAGGAGCAGCTATGCGGCAGCAGGCGAAATTTCGATACATATGGCATAATTTCTCGGGCCATGTCCGAGAGAGGTTATGATAGAGACACTGTGCAGTGCAGATCAAAGGTGAAGGAGCTAAGAATAACCTATCACCGAGCGAAGGAGGCAAACCGCCGTTCCGGATCAGCGCCTGCCACATGCAGGTACTACAAGGAGATCGAAGCCATCCTCAGTGGGGACCCCACAACCACTGCAAAGAGTCCTGTGGACACATTGGCCCCCCCTCATCCAGTGAATGCCAGACCCAAGCAGGATGAGGACGTGATCGATGAGGAGGAGGAGATGGAGGATGACCTGGAGGAGAGCGCAACAGCGTGTAGCCAGGAGCTCTTCTGCACCCCCGCTCAGATGTCCACCCAAGACATGAATTGCAGCGTGTCCTCTGAGGCGGCAGAGGAGGGTTCAGGTAAGTTTCTCTTCTGTGCAGCTATGGGTCTTGCTATAAAATCATTGTCTGGGGTGGGGGTGCTTGCTGTCTTGATCCCCGCTGTGCACGCTCTTTAGTCTGCATTCATTAGAAGTGCATCAACACAAGCAGTGATTGTCAAAAAATCATCTGTATTTAGGTCAGTAAAGGTTTCCTCGATGTAACTCCAGAGCCTCCTGCTCAGGTTAGATGGGATATAGTATGTGTCTACGCTCCCGTATAAGGATACTCGGCCTAGCCAGCTGCAAAGCACAGCCCTGGGAACCATGGCAGCACACAGTGCAGCAGCATACGGTCCTGGCTTGCAACCGGTGGCATGTAGGATATGTATTCTAGCTGGCAGGGGCACTCTGAGGAGAGAGATATCGGGTTCCATCTGTGTGCCCTGTGCAGAATGTTAGCCCCCAGTAAGCTTTCTATTAGGACGTACCTTGTCCGCTTCAGTGAAGCATAGGATGTTGACTGCCCTGCACCTTCCAGTGGAATGTGCTACTGGAAGGTTACATTGGTTATCTAGGCTATGTGTTAACAATAGCTTTATTATTTTTTTTTTTATTAGATTCGACCTTCACGAAGCCGGTGTCTACCCCAGCTGACCGCATGAGAAATATTCGACGGTGTGCTTGAAGAAACATGGAGGATATGTTTCAGGAGCTGTTGAAAACAACAGAGGCATCCGCGAGGGAGAATCGAGCCTGGAGAGAGGAATCTCAACAGAGAAGGCAGAAACACAGGGATGAACTGATAAGCGTGATGAAGGAGCAAACAGAACTGCTCAAGAGCATGATTGCTTTGCAGACCCAGGCGATTAATGTACGGGCTCCACTCCATACAGTTCAGCCGTGTCTGCCTCCCACACCCCGTAGTCCTTCAAAGCATTTATTTGAAGGCCACCCGCCCCCCTGGTAAACTGCAACATCCAGTCCCTCACAGAGCTACTTTTTAGAGACCCGCAGCTACACCCACCTGTAACCCCTCCAAAACCCCCCAACCACCACCCCCCTCTTTTATCTTTTAATAAAAACAGTAACAAAAAATTTGAAGAGTGGCTTTATTTGTACACAGTTAAAATCTCATAAGGTGCACTTGATGCGTCCTTGAAGTGAACTATGGGAGGGCATCATTGAAATGGTCCCTGAGTGCCTCCCTTATGCGAGCAGCTTCTTGTTGGGTCCCCCTAATATTCCTAGTGGCTGGGTGTTCGTATGCTTCCTCTAGACGCTGTGCCTCCATAGCCCACCCCGGGGAAAACTTTTCTCCCCTATTTTCACAAATGTTATGAAGGACACAGCAAGCCGCAATTACAGCAGGGATGTTGTCCTCGTCCAAGTCCAGCCTCCCATACAAACAGCGCCAGCTCCCTTTTAAACGGCCGAAGGCACACTCCACAGTCATTCTGCAGCGGCTCAGTCGGTAATTGAACCGCTTCTTGCTGCGATCCAGATTCTCGGTGTACGGTTTCATGAGCAATGGCATCAGTGGGTATGCTGGGTCTCCAAGGATGACTATGGGCATCTCCACATCCCTCACAGTAATTTTTTGATCTGGGAAGAAGGTACCCCCTTGCAGCTTCCGGTACAGTCCAGTGTTTCTGAAAATGCGGGTATCATGCACCTTTCCCAACCACCCAGCATTGATATCCGTAAAACGCCCCTTGTGATCCACGAGAGCTTGCAGCACCATGGAGAAGTAGCCCTTCCTGTTTATGTACTTGGTCGCGAGATGGTCTGGAGCCAAAATCGGGATATGTGTGCCGTCTATGGCTCCCCCGCAGTTAGGGAATCCCATGGCAGCAAAGCCTTCCACAATCTCACAAACATTGCCCAATGTCACCGTCCTCCGTAGCAGAACGCGATTTATGGCTCGGCACACTTGTGAGAGAGCTAATCCGATGGTGGACCTCCCGACTCCAAACTGGTTTGCAACCAACCTGTAGCAGTCATGAGTCGCCATCTTCCAGACAGCAATCGCCACACGCTTCTCCACGGTTTGGGCTGACCTCATGTTGGTGTCTTTCCATCGCAGGGCAGGGGCCAACTCTGAACACAGTTCCAGAAAGGTTCCTTTCCGCATTCGAAAGTTCTGTACCCACTGCTTGTCATCCCACAGCTGCATAACAATGCAATCCCACCACTTGGTGCTTGTCTCTCGTGACCAGAAATGGCGTTGCACCGTGTGCAGATGATCGGTGAAGGAGCTGAGCAATGCGGTACTCTTGCTCTGCAGGGCATCGATCAGTCCCTGCTCCTCGGCGTCCTCGTCTGATTCGGAGCTCATTGCGTACTGAGCAACCAGCCGAGATGTATTTAGAATGCTGAAGGCGACAGTGGAGATCAGAGCAGGATCCATGCTGTCGCTGTTGTGATTGCTCGTAAGCAGTGCGTCTCTGCACTGTTGAAAATAGGCGCGAGTTGCTATTGGCAATGAGGAAGACGCAAGGGGAACACAATGCACCACGGGAAACTGAGATTTTACCCATGGTGCTTTGCGTTCCTTTCCTTCATCCCATGATTCCAAGCGCCGATTGAGGGAAAATAGAATTGTGGGATAGGTGCCTAGAATTCATTGTGCTACACCGCGATATTGCAAAGAATTCTGTTGCGTTGCAGGGAGCGACGTGTGTACGCGCTCTCCCGCAATAAAGGTCACGTGTTTTTTATAGCACGATTGCCATGTTGCGCTTTAATCTAATCGTGTGTACATAGCCTTTGAGGCTCTTAAAAGGGAGGATCCTATAGAAGAGCAACGGTGTTGTTACAGAGGTGGGACTGAGCTGTAAATCTCACCTCCAGCTATGAATATCCCCAGACTCTGGTGCTGGTTTTGTTTAAGCCCATTGTTACTAAGTAATAGTACTTTCTTTCCTCTCATGTGATAAAGGCATCCTACAACAGAGCTTCTGTGGAATGAGCCTGAGGCTTGGGCTCATCATTTACAAAACATAGGTTAAAATAGCTGAATTTAAAATGGAAACTCAAGACAAACAGTGAAGCCAGCTTCTGCTACTCAGTTCATTCTGATGAAGTAATTTGATGTCATGTTCCTCCCACCCCACACACAACCATTCAGAACCATTGCCTCACGGTAATAAGGTCTCCCCAAACCCAGCATAAGACTTTATCTCTGCCTCAGTTTCCCTACTTTTATACAAGCTAATGGGCCAATTCACTCACCAATGCATCAATGGCTATGTCTACACTTGGAGCTGGGGGAGGCAATTTCCAGCTCATATAGACATACCCCAAGTGTAGATGTAGCCAATGACGCTCCCAGCAAAACATCTATTGCTCAGACACAAATATAGATCAGTATCCATCAAAACAGGTAAACCACATCCAGCCCCTGACCCCTCTTAAGGCCTCAGAGAGCTGGTGCTGCTGCTCTCCTGGCAGGAGTCTGCAGCCAGGGCTTTCACCTGCCTTCCTTTCCAGATCCTTTCCCTGATCTAGGGAGTGCTGCAGGAGCCGCTCTACTGCCCTGAACTCCAGCTGCCCTTTTGTATCCCAGCAGGCGTGTTTGAGTCACAGTCTTCCATCACGTGACCCTGGACTTCGTAGCAAATTGCTACCTCTCTCTACTCCAGCAATCATGTAGCATGCATTCAACGGCTCAGCAAGAAGCGTTTACAACAAGCATAAACACACAGACTGTTTATAAACTGGAAAGACCTCCATTAGCCACACAAGCAGATCTGCTTGAGGGCTGCCACTTAAATAATTCTACGCTGCTAGCATGCTGCTAGCGCTGAGACAGGCCATTGATGGGTGCTTGAGGGGATGTGGAGTGCCGGATACTATTGGACTTTGGCTCTGCTGAAGGACATTTTGTTCCACGGCTGAGATCTGAGAATCTAAGCAGTACTGACTTCGCTTTGGCCACTCTAGCTCTGTTCTTTTGTGAGCTGCACGGCATGTGCATCTGATGCTGGGTTTAAATCACTTGATACTTATTCAGGCCTCAGGTCAGGAAAGCATCCGCATTCAGGACAGCACTTTAAACACATGCTTTAATGTTTTCCTGAATTGGCATCCCAGTTGGCCTCACTAACCCACTAATTAGTCCATTCTTTTTACGGAGCAGATTTTAAAAGCTATTTTTATTCCATCATCTGATGGATGTTCAGCCAAATCTTTGCATTCAATACTGAACAAACTAATCACTGCAGCCAATCCGGTAAGTTTCACCCATTTATCTTTCTGCAAAAGTTCCATAAAACAAGCTTTGACTTTTGTGACTTTGTTCCGTATTCCAAAATAACATGGCAAATAATGCGATCTGCTCAGAGACAGTTTCCCACAGATCTTGGCATGAATATTCACTAGTCATAATTTGCCATGCCATCTCTGATTGTCTTCTTATATTACATGATATTTTTGCTTTGACTGAATGACTCCAAAGTCCACAAATAGCTTTCCCTGAACACTTCTGTCCCTAGTTTTCATGCATATGGCAGTTTTCCCAGCTCCTCCCCTTTCCATGAACATTCTTGTGAACCAGAATCACTCATATGAATGTTCTTGGAAAGCAAATAAATGCAGATGCAAATTCATGGGAATTACCGGTATTTGAAAAGTGTTTGTGAAAATTGTTTCGTAGAACTCATCCAGCTCTACTGCTGAGAGACCAATGGCCAGAATCATATACTCAGTTACTCTGGTGTAAATCCATTGACTGGGGTTACTTCTGATTTACACTGGTGTAACTGAGAGCAGAATCAATTTCTAAATGGTCATTAGGTGTTTGTACTGCACTGCATTTACTTTTCTCATCATCGTACCTCAGGCAGAGCCTTTCCCAAGGTGAGCTGCTGGTTGGCATTCTGAAATGTGTAATTCTTTCTAGTGTATTGTGCTCAGACAGGATGTGATGGCTAACAATACACCATGTTCTATTTTCTCACTAAATACAGATCATTCAAACTTTCTCTTAAGGGGGTCGGAATACTGAATGCCAAAGACTATTTCCTGATGTGCTAATATGTGCTATACTTAAAAATCCCCCCTACAGGGCAGTCAGAACACAGCACAAAGTTACAGCATTACAGTCATTGTTGAAAAATGGGAATGGCAGAGACTCAGACGGTGGCGTATTGATGTAGAATAAGCAGCTAATCTTTGTGATGCTTATCAAAGTCATTGATCTCCATTTGTTTAGCTATTATTCATTCACTCATTTTTAGTTCTGCGCCAGCATCCAAGGTCCTTGATCTGGGTCTCATTGTGTTATGCCCTCTACAAGCAAATAGGAAGTCACACTTTCTCACCTCGGAATCCATGGTTCCTCCTCCTTCCTATTGTGCTCCCTGTTTATACTCTGCATGGTTTCTGTGCTTTTCCTCCCTGGTGCTTGTGTTTCCAGTGGTGCCTTGAGGTCAAAGACAGCCTGGGGCAGCAGGGGCTGACAAGAACCCTGCACCTGCTGTTCCTGACAAACCAAGACGGAAGGGCTACCAAGTGTCCAGTGCCTTCTGTGACCCTCATCAGCCCCACCACTCCTGCCTGCAGCCCTGTGGGTAGGGAGAGAACAGGGATTCCTCTGCTGTTTCTCCTCCAGGTCATTGGGGGTAAATTGTAGCTTCCCTCTACTGTCACTGCTCCCTGACTGGAGCCAAGCTGCATGGAGCAGACTGGAGCTTGGTGACACACTGCTGGCAAGGGAGGAGTGTGGGTAGCAGAAGGAACAGTGAAGGGGGCAGGACAGGAGGAAGCAGGTTCCATGGTTGCTCCTTGAGGCAGTTGGGTCGTGGTTGCTGAGCAGAAATCCAGATGGCCTCTCTGCCTCTCCCTCTTGCTGCTCAGCCTGCTGACACGCTGAAAGGGCATAGCAAAGAGCTTCGGTGAGAGCAATGGCTGGTGGAGAACACCACCAATTCTTCCAGATGTGCCCTGGCACCTCTTCAGCCTCCTCCCAGCTACTCCAGAACCTGCCAGCTCAGCCCCCTCCAGCTCAGGTCATCATCAATTGCTTGCAGTTCAACGATGATGAAATGAAACGATTGCTGGATATTCCAAGTGGATCTGCACTAATGGCACCGATTCAGGATCCACCGACCTTGTCACAGCTGGGCAGCCTTTTCCCAATGGAAGGGGAGGGTCTAGATGGTTAAATCAGGCTACAGCACATTTTTCTCCTTTCCAGTTTTTCCATTTGCTGGTATCTCCATCAAATCGCAAAATACTGGCATCCTTGCGCAGAATCCTTTTCCATTTTGGTGGCTGAGATAAAGGAAGTCAGAGGTGGATTAAAATTTACTGGGGCCCTGGACATGAAGAAAATTTGGGCCCCCCAAAGCCCAGGGGTTCAGGGAGACTGGAACCAAGGGAGGCCATGTCTGCCTACTAGCCTTGGGCAAGTGTGCAGTGTGTCTGTGCTTCGCAGTGTGTGATCCACTCCCCTGCTGCAAGACACAGCCAGTGCTAGAGGTGCATGTCTCTTCCCATTGGGGAAGGGGTGCTGAAGTGGGCCTTAGCCACCCCTCACCATGAGGCCCCACACCTGCTTCTTCTCTCCTTCCCAAGCCTCACCCTTGGCTAGGCCAGAAGCTGGAGTATGGTAACAGCCACAAAGGGAGCCTGGCTGCTGTGGGGATCTCTGGGCCCTCCACCTGGGTGGCGCACACTGTGGGTGAAGGACAGGGGCTGGATGATGCTCTTGGGAAAGCCCAGAACCCCATCCAGGGGAGATGGAAGGGTCTAGGAAGAGGAGGAGCAAATAGGGGATGGGGCCACAATTCCGGCATTGGTGGTCCCACCCCACTTCTACATAGTTTCTAGCGCTCCCGCAGGAGCCCCCAAATTAGCCAGGGCACTTGGGCATGGGCCTCATGGGTTTAGGTGTTAATCTGCCACTGAAGGAGGGGCATGATGTTCTCCAAGGTCTCTTTATTGCTCTGAATTACAGGAGCAAGATCCTGGTCATCTGTAGCCTGTTGGTGCAGTGCTTTCGTTTTTTGGTTTTAAGTGTGAGGCTATCTTGGGTTGTAGGCTTCAAAGAAAGAGTTGTTTATTATTATTATTATTATTTTATTTATTGGAAAATTGTCTTCCAGGTGAGCACACAGGACACAGTCATCCTTATATTGGAGTTAAATGACCAACTTAGTGATAGTCTTTGTCTTGAATCAAAGGCGATTGAGGGTGAAAAGCTTGCTGTCCACTCTGTAGTGGATGTCAAGTCCGTAAGGGGAAGCTGGCCAGCAATGAGAAGGAGGATGACAACAAGGAAGATGGAGAAAAGTCATTCACGTCTCAGCTCCTCCACCTGTCCCCAAGCACCCCTGAGTTGTCCCATGGCACACTGTCCAGGTGCCCCTCCCTACCATGCCCACCTTCCAACATCTTTCAGATACCTCAGACACCACCCACCACTCTCTGCTTCCATCTGCCTCTGCCCCCGTAAGCAGCCTATAGTCTCCCCCTCCCCCCCAGAAGCAGGATCTTCTCCTTCTGCAGTGAATGGCTGCCAAACTCAAGCTGGAGACTTGGCTACAAACCTTCTCCTCTCAAACCTTCCCAGGAGAGCAATGAGAGAGGGGACTAAGAGAGAGAGAGAGAGGATGATCTTGTAGGTTTGTTGGCTGTTCATTCTGTCCACCAAATAGGCCTTCAAGGGGGCTGGGATGTGGGAGATTAGGTGTGGATTTATGCCTCCCTGTCCCACCTCTGCCACTATTTGGGGCGCTGAATTTGAAAGTCAACGACTCTCTTCCATCCATGGGGAATGTCACAGGTGGAACAGCAGAGACCTTGGCCCCCATGCATGACTAGCTAATCGAGGGGATCCAGGAGTAAGGCTGTTACTGTGTCTGCATGCTGGCAGCCTTCACTCTGTGTCCTGGTGTGTAGCATGGGCCCATACTGCCAGACAGCAGAAAGTGGGCTGCCCCAGAGTCAGCCAAGGCATTTTGAGGCAGGAATAGGACTAAGGAGCAGCTACGAAGTAGTGTGACTGGCCTCATCCTGCCAGTGGTCCCATGTTTTCCTCAGCCCTCACGGCTGACCGCACCTGTCTCTGGTTACAGGCCCCTTCTCATGGATTTTTGAATCCTAGCTTTGGGTCTAAGGGCCTCCTCCCAGGATACATGTGTCCATAGATCCAGTCTTAATCCACCCCCAGTTGGCTGGATGGAATTTCCTATAACCTGGTGATTGATACCTATTTTCTCTAGTGTACCTCCCAATAATCTCCATGGCTATATCTACACTTGTGAATTTAAGTCGACTTTCTTAAGTCGACTTAGCATGTCTACACTTAAATTTTAAGTCGACTTTGGGGGGACCCTACAAAGTCGACCTAGAGTGTCCACACTGGATGCCTAGGTTGACTTGTGGGGGCTAGGTGGACCTGGGAGAGGTCCACGGTGGCAGGGGGGCACCCCTTGCCAAGTGCCAGGGGGCTCAGCCTTTGCCCCATTGTACCTGGGTACAATGGGGCAAAGGGGGACAGGGACCCTGGCAGGGCATAGGGGCAGGGTGGGCAGGGCTCTGCCCTGCCCTGTGGGGGGGTATGCCTGGCTGTCCCTGTGCCACCCCCCCTGGCAGGGAGGGCAGTGGGGGAGTCCTGGAGAGCCCTAAGTTGACTTAGAGTCGACAGGGCTACTCTAGGTCTCCACTGGCTTAAGTTGACTTTAGAAAGTTGACTTAAGCCTAAAGTCGACTTTAAACTAGTTTTAACAAATTTGACTTAATTTTCCTTAAGTCAACTTAAGCACCCTTATGCTACTTCGGTTTTGTCTAAACGAAGCTTGTTTAAACTATATTTTGAGGAATGTATTGGCTGGAGTTCTCAGAAGGAAGCTCTCCCTATCCTCTGAAGGGAGGTGGGAAAAAATGCAAGTGACTGCCAGTTTTAGGAGATATGTATGCAGTGTAGTAACCATGTTGGCAGAGACAAGGCTGCGGTTTGTCTGGAAAAAGAGCTTCCAGAAACTTTTTATGGGAAAAAGAAGGCTAAATGGCCTGAAGGCTTGGGATAGGTTTCTACCCCTTTTCTATGGCCATCTTAGCAGTAATTTCCCTTAGCAAAGCATTTCCCAAACTAATTTGGCCCCGGAACACTTTTGGGCTTGGAATATATTAATGGAACACATACATGATGGTCAGGGGGCATGCTTTGTACCAAAACAGTTGCCACACATATTGCTCAAAAGTTGATTTGAAAGGGTTAGGTTTTTGGGGGGTGGGGGGAGGGATGTCTTTTATTTTACAAAGAAGGAAAAATATCACTAGCATCAAAAAATTTTTCATGGAACACCTATTCTCATCACACAGAACAGCAGTGTTCCATGGAACATAGTTTGGGAAACACTGCCCTGGGGGATATATATCCCTGACTGTATATAAATGATGCCTAAACACTGCAATTCTTTGCTTATCTCTCTCTCTCTCTCTCTCTCTCTCTCTCTCTCTCTCTCTCTCTCATATTTACCTACCCAGATACTGACTGGAGAAGACTGGAATGCAGTGATGTATCATGGGATAGTATCACAAGGTGGTGTCCACTCAGGAATGTTCTCTTCCATTTACTTCATCGTCTTGACTTTGTTTGGTAACTGTATCCTCGCACGTTAGTCTGAATTGTCCCTGGTATGACGTGCAGTCTCTCGCTGGCAAATCAGCATTCAGGATTCTCCAGCGTCCTGAAGCAGTGGAAGACAATGCAGCGTAGTGGGGAAAGCCCAAGTCTGGGTGTCAGGACACTTTGGCTATGTCTACACTTGGTAATTTAAGTCGACTTAGTGTGTCCACACTTAAAAATAAAGTCGACTTAAAGGGGAACTTAGAAAGTTGACCTAGTGCGTCCACACTGGATGCCTAGATCGACTTCTAGGGGCTTAGAGGGACCTAGGACAGGTCCACAGGGGCAGGAGGGGCACCCCTTGCCCAATGCCAGGGGGCTCAGCCTTTGCCCCATTGTACCTAGGTACAATGGGGCAAAGGGGGTCAGGGACTGTGGCAGGGCATAGGGGCAGGGTGGGCAGGGCTCTGCCCTGCCAGGTGGGGGTGTGTGCCAGGCTACCCCTGTGCCCCCCCCAGCAGGGAGGGCATTGGTGTAGCCCTGGGGTAGCCCTAAGTCGACTTAGGGCTACCCCACGTCTACACCGGCTTAAGTCGACTCTAGGGAGTCGACTTAAGCCTTAGGTCTACTAGAAAGGAGGTTTAATAAAGTTGAGTTAATTTTAATTAAGTCGACTTTATTTTCCTTAAGTCGACTTAAGCAAGCTGCTTAAGTCGACTTAAGGAAATTGTAGTGTAGACGCAGGGTAAATTAAGTTGACTTAAGCAAGCTTAAATCGACTTAATTTACCCGTGTAGACGCAGCCTTAAGTGCCATCCTGACTGTGCCACTGGCTTGCTGGCTGACCTTCTGTCAGTCACCCAGAGCTTGCCTCTGCACAGATCTGCTCCGAACTCTCCGTTGGTTTTTTATTTATGCCTTTTGTTATATCCCTGCAAATCTGTGTGTGGACACTTACTTCAAATTAAGAAAATCCTTTATGGATTGAATTTAAGGCAGGAGAAAAAATAATTTAAGATAAATCCATAAAGGACCTTCTTCAGGTGGAGTGTGTCCACACACAGATTTGTACTGACGTGAAATTCAGTTTATTTTACTGCATGTTTGGGAATAAGCCACCCCTTGATCTCTCTGTTTCTCCATTTGTTTCTCCACCTGTAAAATAGGGATGATGGTACTATTCGACCTTCGTTGATATTCAGAGTCTTTGGAAGAAAGGGTCAATAGCGAAATAGCCTTAACAGGCTAATCAGAGTGCCTCACGACCACTCCCACATGACAGCCTTTTAGGCTCCATGCCTGAGCTCCAGATCAGTAAAGACGAATGTTTGGAAATCCAGATTAAAGGGAGGGATGGAGGGGGAAACAGCGGTATTGAAACAGTCCATGTGACTCATTAGACCCTTCATTTGGGGGAAAATGTGAGAAAACAAGGAAGGTAAGTGCACATTTATAGCAGCCCACTAGCCTTTCATTCTGCATGTTTCTCCACAATCAGTGTGAGGCAATCTGACAAGGACCGGCAGATTAGCTGGCATCCCAGTTGTACTTGTCACATAAGTGGCTCTCTTTTGAATTGCCCAGCTCTAATTCAGACTGTCAGTGAGCAGCAGTGCTCACTACATGGAAACTGGCACAGTCTCTGCAGTAAGGTATCCAGCTCTTGCAGTTCAGATGTCCCTCTGGAAATAGAAAGCTTCTAAAATTGGGACAGTAGGTTCAGGGAAGGAGAGGAAGAAGATCTCTGAATCCTTAGGGCATGGCATTTGAAAACCAAATGAAAATGTAATCACATTGACAGAGAGACTGGGAGAGACAGACTCGCTTTTAACCTTAAAGAGATTAAGACCTAATGTTTTTTTTTAAAGGATACAGATTCCATTCTCCCTTTCTCCCCTCCACCCCCCAATTCTCTGCTCCTAAATGATATAACACCATTGAATTAATTAATTACACTAGCACAAAACTTGTCTAATGGAGTGATGAATCAAACCATAGTGTCGTTTCCAGAGTATTGTTCAATTTGAGATCCACCAAGGGACAGATTCTCTTCCCTTCACCAGCCTCTTAGGCTAATCTGCCAGTGGAAAGCAGAAGGAATTCCCCAGCATAGGAGCTACTTGAGATGGTTCTCACCATAGGTATAATGGAAGTGGCTATAACCTGAAGTAATTGAATGGTGTTAAGAGAAGAAAGATGTAGGTAGGACATGTCTGTTATCCTGTAGGGAATGATCCTGCACTAGTCAGGTTATGGAGTAGACTGGGCAAAAAATGTCTCTTCTATTTCTAATCCATCAGTTAAATCCACTGTTAATTACATTGCAAATAGGAATCTTACTGCTTTCCTCCCTCTCCTTTGCAACACCCTCTTAAAAGCTTGAAAAGAACTTCTTTCCCAACCTGGATTTTCATTTAACAAACACTACTTTACCAACACCCTTTCCCAGGGTTATTTTCACTGGAGCTAAAATTTACAGGGCTCTTCTCATTTTTTCGTACTTGCATCATTGACCTGAGATCAGCTCTGGGAGTAGGTTGTTTTAGCTACCATATGCTCCATCTGGGAGGCTGTGCGGTAGCAAAGCAAAAGACATTTCAGCTCTTCTGTAGGAAGTGGCTTTATTTTCAGTTTCTCAGTACCAGTATTTGCAGAAAGCAGTTGGAAACAAATGGATCAAATTCTGCACCAATTAAAAACCTGTTTTTAGCAATTGAGGGGTGGGGGCTTCCAAAACAATGTTTTGTTGTGATCCCATCTACTTCATATATAAATTCCTGCTCACCATGGTCTGTGATCAGATCACTGTGCAGAAAACTGGCCTAAGAATTTGGGGAGGCAGTAAGATGATTCTTCAGTAGTCTTAACTGTCATGTTTTACATAAAAATGTGGTGAGTGGGTATATCCCCAGCTCCCTGCTTCAATACTGGTGCCCAGTTTCTTGTTTGTATCTGTAGTGGCATGCTTTCTCCGCTCTGGAGTTGAAGGGGTTAAAAGCCCAGAGATGGGTGTGGCCAATGGAAACAGAGGGCTGATGGGCCAATCAAGGCCCTGGAGCCTGTATAAAGACAGAGCTACAGCTCCTGATCTGGGCATTTTGAGAGGAGGAAGGTTGTGCTGTCGGTGTGGCTGTAGGAGACAGGACCATGGAGAGCTCTGTTGGGCACTACCAGGGTTTGGCTAGAACATAGCATAGATACAAGGGCTACTGGTACCAGGGGAGGTGTAAATGGTCCAGGGGACATGATGAGGTACAGGTCAGACAGGAGTGAGGGAGCTGAGGCAGCACTCAAAGGAGCACACAGGGTCCCTGGGCTGGGGCCTGGAGAAGTGGGTGGGACCAGGTCCCACATGTCTCCCCCAGGCCAGCGAGACTGCAGATGAGTGATGAATAGACAATGGCAGCATTGTTACAAATGGGCTGGCTGGAACTGGACTATACCCCAGAAGCAGGGGGGCTGAAGGGACTCAGCCGGAGGGTTGAGATCCTGCAACAGACTAGACAGTCATGAAAGAGACCAAGCACAGATCCCCAGATGGGGTACCACCTGAGTAATTCCCTGAACCAACACCAGGAGGCACCGTCTGGTGCGTCACATGCTGCTGAGGGACTATAGTATCCTTTTATGTGTTCAAAGCTCTTTGCAAGGAAAAGGGCTAGAAACTTACTTAAAAAGTAAAACCAAAACACCTCAAAAAGTGAGATTCTATTTATATTATATTTCTAGTTCCACAAAATGCTGGGATTAGGTCTGTCTCAGTATGCTTAATGGGGATGTCACTATTGGGATGAAGAGCAGAATCTGGCCTGACATAAGGTATGGGCTTGTTTATATTCCATGTTGCTGTGTAAACAAGTGCAACTTTGATTATAATCAAGACTTAGAGGAGTGTCCTGAATAGAACTTGAAGGCCAAATCTATCCCTCAAAAGCGGCCAGTGATTGCCCTTTCTTTGTAACTATGGAGTGAGGCTAATGCTGAACAATGGTTGCTAAATTCAGCAAACCAGCCAGCTGTGGTAATCTGTCCAAGCAGATACAAGTCTGGGCCAAATGTTGAGGTTGTGTGCAGTGCCTGGTACAAAATCAGAGCTACTGGCCAGATATTAATGTGGCTTTGCCTGGTCCCAAAGTTCCCATTCTAACCAGACTGCATCTCTTTGAAGGTGGAGCAAAGAACACACCTCATTAAAAGAGATATTGGCAGTAATAAACAACATGATGTGAGACCTTTTCTGCCCGTGTGTATGAAGGAGATAGGAGGAAACCAGCATCATTGTTTAGCCATTTAACCCCGTTGGGTTTCTGACTTGGGTGCTTGGGGGCATTTTGAAAGCATTGGAAGCACCTGAGAGGAAGAAATCCAGCTAGCTTGGCCACTTAGGCTGGTAGCAGTGATTGCTGATTCAGCCATCACAGCTGCCACAGCATTCTGTGAAATTAAAGCCTCATGTTTCAATTGGCAATTGAAGGGAATTGGGAAATGAGTATCTTTTACATCCAAAGTCAATGCATTTCAAACTTTGGTCAGAAATGCAATTAAGGAGACAGTGTTCTGGTGGGGAGTGACTGTTTCAGGGGTTTTTTCTGACTTGATTCAGCAAGAAGGATATTCTCTCATCCATAGTCCCTCCCTGCAAACAGGAAGGAGCCTTTTCAGCTTTTCTCAGTACCAGGGAGATCATCTCTGCAGAATAAACTCCATTATCCTGGATGACTCAACACAAGGGCTACTGGTATGAGGGGAGGTGGGAATGGTCCAGGGGACCTGGTGAGGCACAGGTCAGACAGGAGTGAGGGAGCTGAGGCAGCACTCAAAGGAGCACATAGGGTCCCTGGGCTGGGGCCTGGAGAAGTGGGTGGGACCAGGGAAAACACAGTGGATGAGCTCCCCTGGTCTGCCATTGCTGGAATATCTCCAGTGGCCTCCCCTGTCCTAGGAAGAGCCCCTTGTCCAGAACATGCACTCATTCTGAAGTCAGGCTGTGTAGCCTAATAGACAGATTTGTGGTAGCCCAGCTTGCACTGGTGTGCTAAAATAGGTGTGTAGACATTGCAGCTCAGGCTCCCAAACCTTTGGGTTGGGTGGGCTTGAGGCTCTTGTTGGGATGCTAGTGCAAGCCCCCAATTCAAGTCCAGGAGTCAAGAGATGCTCACTTCCAGACTCATAGGTGCTGACTGACTGACTGCCTGTGGCTTTCTCTGACTCTCTAGCTTTCTGAATGACCAAATGCAATGCCTGGTGCCTGATGTCACCATGCAAAGGGCTGTAAGAAGGTGCTCAGAGGGCTGAACAGCTAGAGGTTGGCACGTCTGACCTGTGGTCAAGATGCCTCAGTTCTTTAGGTGGTGGGGTAGAGGAACCTGGGCCCTTCCTCTCCACTGGATCCCAACCCAAGGCCCTGTGTAAGTTAACCTCTGAAAAGGGGGCTCTCCCATAAGGGATTCTAAATCCCCTGCCCTGGGTTACTTCCTACCACTGTCCCTTCAATTTGGGGCATCTGATTCACTGGGGTGGTTTGTCTCCTATAGTGCCCCCTTGTGGACTTTGAGCTCCTTCGGAGGAAACAGCTGTAAGATTGGGGTGATTGAACCCCATGATGCTGCTGTGCTTTCGTCACCTCTGGTGCTGATGGCTCTTAGGTCTCCTTACAGCATCCCTTGGCTAGTACCCTAGTGACCCTTTCTCTCAGGTAAGGAGACAGCTAGCTCCTGCTTCTTTGCCTGTCAGCCCTGAACAGAGCCAGACTCTCTCCTTTCCTCCCCCTCCAGGCCTGGCACTGGTTGGAGGTATAATGGGGGAAGGCTGACAGGACCCAAATGCTCTTCTTACTGCTGCTGTGCTGGTGGGCAGTTTCTCGGCTTCATCACAGAGACCCTCAGCATAATTTAGAAAAGCCTCAGGCACTAAACTAAGCAGCCAGCTCTGAGTTAGATTGGGGGGAACGGTCCCCAAGACCCCACTTGGCTAGCTGAGTAGTACTGGAGTTCAGGGTGCTCTGAGTGCATTCTTGGTATGTCCCCAAATCTCAGGGGTCTGGGAATGGATTTTGTAGAGCCAACTACATCAGCTGTATGCCACCACAGATCCTCTGGACGCAGGTGGCCTATTAGGACAAGTGCCTGAAGTGCAAAGCATCCAGATGAGGACTTAACCCTGAGGTTTCTCTAAATCCTGTCTTCGATTTAGCTGCCGTGGAAGGGGCTGCTAACTATACCACATATCCATCCTCCTTGCCATAGTCCCCAGGACCTCCTTCACTCTTTCTATCTCATTGCTTTTTCCTATAAATCTTTTGTTCCCTACAGCACTGCCTTGTGCATCTTTCCCAACTAACAGACCAAACCAGCAGACACAGCTTAGGACTTAATTGCATTCTGTCTGCCTAAGATTCCTTCAGGCATTTCGGACAGTTCTGGTATATTTTCAATTCCTGTCCTAAGCTCTTGTGCAACAATTACAATGTTAAGCAACTACAGCGTTTTGCCACGGTGGATAAAGCAACCTCTGCACACAGAGCACACGTGTGCATGTCTAGTTGGAATTGACTTGGGGGTTCTTTAGAGCAAGAGCACTACATACCATCTAAGGAGATCCTCTTCATTACGTAGGATATGATTCAGCAGATGCATCACTATCCATCAAGGACCTCCAGAGCTGAACATTGTCATATATCAGATATTGTCACAAGAACCTGGCATTCCTCCTTCTTAGATACCATTTTGGATCTGTGGACCTGTTTCGGTTTTATTGTTTGTTTGCTGTATGTGCCTTGTCCTTGGTGTATTATACGATCTCATTTTTAATTCATCTTTCACTTTCCAGCCAACCAATACCTAGAATGGTCACAATAACAAATATGATGGGACAACGAATAGCTGAAAATTATAAGCAAAAATGAGTGTTCCTCCTAATAATAAATGAAGGAATAAGGGAATAATAGCAAAGAGGACATCTAGTAGGTGACAGTGATAAAGGAAGCATTGCCATATTGACTTTATTGTGATAAGTCATATTTTCCTTTAGCTAGTTTGTAACAGTGAGGACAGAGAAATTTAACTTGAGAAGATATTATCCTTTTTAATGACAACCACTGTATAGCTGAGATAGTAGAATTGTCTCAGAGCAAACCGTTCTCCAGCTAATGGTTGATATTTAAGTAAGGGGGGAATGAAGAAGGCCAAAAAATAGGAGTGTGTTTGTGCAAGTGAAGTTGAGTGGGGAAGCTGGAGGGGAAGAATGGATGAAATGGTGATGTCTCCTATGTTGTGGAATAGTCTCCCAATGGAAGTGTTGAGGTTGGGTAATTTTTAACTGGCTTGACAAAGCACTGGAGACTATTGAGTAGGGGGCAATCCTATGTTGGCAGGAGGGGAAATACATAATCTCATAAGATTTATCCTTTACCCATGTGTGTAATGCTTTGGATGGTGGTGGGTGGGAGGAAGGGAACATAGGCGAAAGGTTATTTAACCCATCACTGTGTGAAGATTTTTCCTTAGCTGCTGTCTAAAAGACACACTCCTGAACGTCTTCTTGGCTATTGCTGTCGACAATCTTGCGAACGCACAAGAGCTAACCAAGGTCTGTATGAAATATTGAGCTCTTCAGCCTATACCTGGGCAGGAGGGACTGTTGTATGTGGTGTCCATTCTGCAAATGCTACCAATGATTTCTTTGTGCATTCTCCCCCTATTGCCCTGGAATTCTGGATATTCTGTATATGCCTATTTCACCTGAGCTCTGGTGGCCTTGAGATTTCTGTGCAAGTGACATGCTCATGTTGTGCCTCTCTTTCCCCATTTCCATTGCTAGAAGCCCTCATTTAAAGAGTTTCTTTCTGCTTAGTAAGGAAGGCCTGTGCATGTGCATCTTTATACACCTGCACCCTCCTTATCTTTTAGATTCCCGATTTTATTATTGTTATGGAGTGGGTAGTGACCACTTTTCATTGCTATCACGCAACGGTGCATAAAGGCCTCTGGCATTAGCTAGTTTCAGGGGCAGAGGTGAACCAATGAAAGGTTTTTAGCTGACTCAATAGCATATTTTGAAGCTCTTGCCTGGGGAAATTCAGTGATTTGTGTCATATTGCCTAGTTGGTATTTCATACGAATACTTCTCAGCTTGGTGAATTTTGGTACAAATCAGAGCATTAAAGTCCTCCAAACAGGTCTGTGGAAAGCTATTTGCAAAAGGCTTTTATTATGCAATTTCAGTCAGGATATTAAAACCTTCCTGCCTCTCAGCAGAGGCAAGAGAAATTTGACACAAAAGCCAAAGCATTGGCAGAATGCCAGGGCCTGGCAGGAGCTTAAAATGAATTTGAGGTAGCTTTACTCTGCTACTCCATTTTTACATTGGCACATCCCTTATGGGAAAATATACATTCCCCAGTATTACGGTTGAAAGGGAAAAATGCTACAGCTTAGAGCTGTGTTACTGTACTGGTTTAGAGCATTACTGTAGACTGCTTCATCCTCTTTATGGCTATGTCTACACTTGTTAATTTAGGTCGACTTTAGCTAAGTCGACTTTGTTAAATCGACTTAGCATGTCCACACCTAAATTTAAAGTCGACTTAGGGGGCCCCTACAAAGTCGACCTAGAGCATCCACACTGGATGCCTAGGTCGACTTGTAGGGGCTAGGGGGACCTTGGACAGGTCCACAGTGGCAGGGGGCTCCCCTTGCCAACTGCCAGGGGGCTCAGCCTTTGCCCCCTTGTACCTGGGTACAATGGGGCAAAGAGGGACAGGGACCCTGGCAGGGCATAGGGGCAGGGTGGGCAGGGCTCTGCCCAGGGCTATGCAGCTTGCTTAAGTCGACCTAAGGAAAGTGTAGTGTAGATGCAGAGTAAATTAAGTCAACTTAAGCAAGCTTAAGTCGACTTAATTTACAAGTGTAGACACACTCTATGATTGTTTTGGTTTTGTTCAGACATTTCTAATGCTTTCTTGTTGGAGAATAAAATAACGCACAGTCTGTTGTGATGCTGTGCCCACTTCTAGAACTCTGTGTCCTGCTAATTAATAAGGAGAAAATGGGTTTGTCCAGCACCTAGCACAGTGGGATCCTGGTCCTTAAGCACTAAGGGTACATCTACACTGGCAACTAAGGTCAACTTAAGTCGACCTACCAAAGCTGTGTCCACACTGGGCTTTTAGTAAGTCGATTTAAGTGCTTCCTTAAGTCAACCTAATAACAGCTTAAGTCGACTTAATAACACCGCCTCTGAAGGTTGACTTGAGCCTTAAGTCGACTTCTTAAGTCGACCTAAAGCCAGTGTGGACAAGGAGTAGCGCTACGTCGGTCTTATTACGTCGACTTAAAGCCAGTGTGGACGGCTATGTCTACTGTTAAGTCAACTTAACAAGATCGACTTAAGTCAACTTAAAGTGTCGCCGCTCTGTTAAGTCGACTTAACTTTAGAAGTGTAGACATAGCCTAAGATACAACAATAGTATCCCTTGGAGCAAATTATTCCTTCTGTAGTAAAATGTGTCCGTTGAGAGCTTTTCTTGGTGGAGCTATGGCAATGCTTGCCAGCCAGTGGCACGCTGGGAAATTTTTAGTCAGGCATGCAGTTGTGTATCTGCATGGGAGATGGTGTCCTCCTTGCATATGCAGTATGTGCGAGTCCTACAGTACTACAAAATGGCATCCTTCATGCAAGCTTGGGGCCAGATAGAATTGCCCCACAGGCACAGCCAGTCCGAGGCATTCAGGTCATGCTTTGTAGATGCCATTGGTACGCCATGGTTGCCAGTAGTTCAGAGACCTTCTGTCCCTAATAGTTCTTGTGAGGGAAACCAGACTAAACGAAGGTCTGTACCCCACCCCAATTCCTGCCATTTGTATCCAACACAGTTAACTATACAAAACCCTGGCTGGGGTGATTTAGGGGGAGTGGTCCTGCTTTTTAGCAGGGGGTTGGACTAGATGACCTCGTGAGGTCCCTTCCAACCCTATTATTCTATGATTCTATACCAGGGTACAAGGCACTTTTAGGGTTGTACATTTTTTCCACAGTCCTCCCTGTCTGTTAGGCAGCTGCATTACTGCTTTCAATGTTTCCTGAAAACGGATGTCTGATGTGTAGCAAAAGGGATAATGGGTCTCAGGTGCATAATAAATGTTCCTCTGTCTGTGAGATCATGTTTTCTGCATCCATTTTCTGTTATGATTCATTTGAGTCTTCAGTTTAGGGGATGGTCTTAGCTGTTTCTGCACATTATGAAATCCAGAAATTCTTATCCTAGAGATTTATGATCATTTCTGTAGGGGTATTTGATGCTTGCCATGAAGATTTGTGGGAGTCCCTTGCAGACAATGATAAAAGTATAGGCCCCTTATAGTTCTTGTCTAATAAAGTCCATCTCTTCCCCTTTTAACTTCCCCTTTTAAATATATCAGAAGCTGACTCTGGTGGTTGGAAAACTGCCTTTGTTAGCATTTATCGAGTGCAATTAAATATTGACAGAATCAAAAGCATTGCCAAATCACAGAGCTTCTTTCAAAACTCTCACTTCATGGATCCAAAAATCACTAGGGTTTTCAAAAGAGGAGGAAAAAGATAAAAGTAATTGAATCATGCGGTCTACCTAGAGAATGAGAGATTTATTGTTAAGTAAATATAATTGTGCAAAATCCAAAGTGGCCTGGAGATATAATTAAATTACTCAGAAGTTGGTTGACCTCAAGAGTCTTCTTTTGACAATTACATTTTAAAATTAATCAAGATCAGTGTTGCATACAATGTCCAAATACTGTAAGTAACCTGAAAATAACTGTTTGAGGAAGACAAAAAAGCCCTTCCCCATTTTGTGTGCATCTCTTCATCTAGTACTGCCTGAATTAGATTGGAAATAGGACACGGTTTATCACTTATTCTGTGGCATTAACCAGTGGATTGTCACTGAGGGCAAAAACTGGAAGAGTCTTGGTTGGTACATTTCAATGCAGTTTAGTAAGTGGAAACCTGATTAGAAAACTGACCAGCGCTATAAAGCAACTCACTAAATATTCAAACTCCTCAAGTGTTCCCCTTTCTCCTTTGAAAAGATTGTGTGCTGCCCACACAAAGCTTATTAATGGCATTTAGGAGGGTGATTAACCTGCCAAGTTTACATCCTTCAGACAACTAAGGGAATATGTGACATTGAACGGAATAACACAGTTAGATATGATAATGCTGAGCATTTCTATGAACATTTTCAGCCATTGCTCAGATTCGTGTTCCAATGACAATATCATGGATTAGATATCAGCTTCTGGAAGGAACGATTGAGTGGTTAGTTACTGGGAAACAGTAATGCTGGGTTCTGCTCAGACCCACTGAGTCTCTCCAAATAAATCCCTTATAACTATTGCTAAATTTGTGCCAGAGTTTGCCAGGGCTGAACCTCGGCACCTCTGGGCTTGCTGCATCAGTTATGAACATAAAAAAAATTGCTGGAGCCCTGGCACCTCTTTCATTGCAAATTAAACACTTCAGATAGCCTTTCTAGCTGCTTTCCCTTCTGCAAAATGAGGATACCGACAGAGTGTATGACACAGGCCTGCTGCTTTTCTTAGTAGCAGTAATATTGGATTTGTATTTCATTGTGTTAGCAACTAGGAGCTGCAGTAATGCACCAGGACCCTGCTGTGTTACTCAGTGTACAAAACCAGAACAAGAAAACTGTCTCTGCCCCAAAGAGAGTTTACAATTTAACGTACAACAGAAGTTTAATTAATGTGGGTATAATGCTTTGAGAACCCCAGATAGAAGGTGCTACAGAACTATTATCGTGTTTGCTTTATTATCAAATACTTGTCTGCTAAACATTGTAGTTGTCCCGAGTTATGTACTGCTAAATTGAGACATGCAATAGCAGTTATCTGCTGGTTGGTTATTTTGAGCTACAGAGTCTATCAAAATTTAGTGCTGCAGTTGAGAGTGGCACAGAAGCAAGAACTTTCTTTCTTTCTTTCTTTCTTTCTTTCTTTCTTTCTTTCTTTCTT